>RYFJ01003019.1:0-51462 GCA_003991445.1 Oryza meyeriana var. granulata | reverse complement strand
GGTGTGCTTGCCTTGCCTCCTGGACTTCCTGGTACTCCTCTGGTTCCTCCTCACTCGGGTCAGCAACGTCGTGCTCTATGAGAATACCAAAAATGAATGCAATGAAAACAACGGGCAAATTTAACAGGTAACAAGAAGTACAAATATTTTTGCAGAATATGGAAGTGCATGGATTTAGAGAATTTAGGAAAAAGAATCGCTTTGAATCCGAGTTCGGCCATGAGGGAGAAATGGCTAACGAAGTCTGCTTTGTCCTTAAATACGAAAATAATGAGAAACAGCGTTCTTGCTCGGACGAACTGCTTGAACGGGCTGAAAAGCATTCTTCTACCGACTTAACTGCGTGTCTATTGGAACGTTAATGGTTTCTAGCGGGCATTTTATGGTTACGAAACCTACATATGTGCTACTATGAACCTAAGACAGCTCCCAAGAAGTGGATATACCCAACTCACTAGGATTGTTAATCGCACACGCTCACACGTCGCTAAAAACGGCCTAACACGTGAAATTCCACCGGCGTGAAGTTATTAATCTAGGTTGTGGGGGTTTCTAGGCCTAGGGGTCACTGGATGCACAAGTGAATCTATGGGAAGCTTCTGGTAGCGGCGAACGCCTTGGTCAAAAAACAAAATGTCTTCATACGCGCAAACTTACACGTCTTCGTACGTTAACGGATGATCGGCAAAAAATCGGAATTCAACCGCAAGCAGCTCTACTCGCGGTTTTTATCCCATCACGCTAGGGGCCAAAACCGGCTTGCATGGGGCAAGAATGGATGGCTGTCGCCCACTCAAACACAAGCTCACCTAAGGTGTTCGCGTGAAAAGCCAAGCTAAGTAACGCCTTGTCTACCTTCTGTTCCTCTTCATTGCTCTTTAGTGCATGGCTAGTTTGATGAGGGGCAACCCACCCTGCCCCCTGGAAGCTCAGGGGTCCTGCATGCAAGGTCGTAGGGTTCTAATTCATGCGGCCATGCTCCGATTGAGCCTATCCACACAGTGTGGCCACGGTGGTGCCACGCTAGTGAATGAACATGTTAGTAATGTTGTTGAACCACCATGTGCTGATTTTAGATATGATGTTCACATTGCTAGCGAGAATGAAGAGCTTAGATTGCTATCTTCTTTAAAAACTTGGGGCTATATTCAGTTTGATGATCTTTGTCCTGTTCAAATTGTTTAGAGAAGAAATTATTTGCTAGATCTGATTTGCCATGTCCTTCTCATGTAATTTTTCATGTTATTGGCAATTATGATAATAAAGGAGAATATAACGTGCATAGAGTATACATTTATTCAAATTTTAATAAACCTTCTTTTCATAATGATATATCTTGTCTAGAGGACCGCATGAGTATAAATAATTCTCTATCTAGTTCCTCTAGTTGTTTAAATGAGTTGCAGGTTGGTTTGCAAGAAGGGGAGTGTTGTGAGCTGCACAACACTACAAAGTGTTCTCCGTGTTTAAAAATTTCAGAATCCAACCATATGCGCAACATTACCTTCCCCTATGTTGTGAAAGATAAAGATATGTTTTCAGGCAGGCTTAATGACAAGGTGAAACCGCGGACGATTTCCAATCAAGAAGGGGAGGTTGATGAGGACATCACTAGCTCGGATATGACCGTAGCAACTTTATGTATTCAATCAACCAAAGGTGCATGCTTTCTACATAAGATTTATGCGTTATATATTTGAACAGCCGTTACTGTATCATGAGTTTTGTGTGTTCTCGTTTACAGAGATACTTGCTTGGGTGAAGGGAAAGAGGCCGAGCGCAAGGAACGCATGAATGATCAAAGAAGTTGATTGGGGACAAAACCAAGACCTTACCCAAGTCTACTCCTACATCATCACGTCACTTTTGGTCCATAGAGGCAAGAGATGAAGTTCTGCACGTTTTGGATTCGGATTCGGGTCTCCTTACAACATCAACTTCAAATTGATCTAGCCGCTGATCTAGAAGGACTTTAGGGGCCCATGAGTACTTGTTGGAAAGATTATGGAGTTTACTTTCAGATGGTTTTGGTCCCATGTTAAAATTCCTCCTGAGCTGTCCACAATCATCGAAACAAGACACATACCTCTTCCAGTCCGAGTCTATTTTGGGTCTTGGGCCTTGTAATTGTGTCATGGGCTAAGCCCAAGGGGTGTGCGCCCTATGGATAACCCTAGGACGTCCCAACTCCTATATATACAATAGCTGTCATTGTTTAAAGGTGGGTTTTGATTAGATTTTTCTGTCTCGGAACAATTTCGCCGTTTATCGGTTTGTGAGAACCCAACTCGAGAGTATAATCATTCATATGCAATTGAGTTGCAATCTTTCTTGTTCTTGCTTGTGTTCTTTGATTCACATGCAGGGATTAGCCTTCGTGGCGAGGTCAACCGGCGGTGCACGGTGATAACGAGAGGAGACGTGGTACTGCGATTGCAGGGTTCGGGTCTTGGTGATCAGAAGCCGGATCATGAGTGTCGATTCTCCACCAAATCGAGAGTTATCCTTACCTAACGGAAGATCGGGCACCCCGTTGCCATCAATATTGGACAATGTACTTCGACGGTTCTCTATGGATTAGCGGCGCTGGGGCTGGCGTCGTACTGATGTCCCCCACCGGTGAAAAACTCAAGTACGTTCTACAAATCCACTTCCCACCTTCCCACAACGTCACCGAGTACGAGGCACTTATCCACGGGCTCCGCATCACTATATCACTCGGCATGTCTCGGGGTAAACCAAGTTATGACAGACTGGACATGTCTCGACAACACCATGGTGGCATACTGTCAGGAGGTCCTGCAACTAGAAAACAAGTTCAATGGGGCAGGAGATAACACACGTCCTACGACAATACAATGATGCTGCAGATGAATTGGCAAATATGGGATCCAAGCGAGAAGCCGGGTCCCGACAGGGATCTTTTGTCGAGCAAACTTATGGAGCCCATCAGTCAAGAAAGAAACTAGTTGGCCAGAGCAGTCGGAGGTGAACCTACCTTGGCGACAGACGAGCGTGCTGCACATAATGTCATGATTGGCGGACTCCTGTTTCTCAAATTCCTCCTGAGAGCGATGAACTCCCAGAAGATCGCAGTCTGAGCCGAACCAAATCAAACATCGAAGCAAGAGTTTCCTAGTAAATCGGAGAAGACCTGTACCAAAGAAGTGCATCTGGGTATCCTCATGCGCTGCGTCACCACCGAGGAGGGCAGCAGACTTCCTGCAGTCGATCCACTCCGCGGCATATGTGGCAAACCATTGCCGCATCCATGGGACGTTAGTCAGAAAGGCTTACCAGCAGGGATTTTCTGGCCAACAGCAGTAACAGACGCCAAAAGACATTGTTCGCTACATGCACGGTTTGCCAGTTCTACACAAGACAAACCCATCTCCCAGCCCAAGAACTCCAAAACAATCCCAATCTCTTGGCCCTTTGCAGTATGGGGGCTTGACATTGTCGGGCCTTTCAAGAAAGCGCCAAGAGGGTTCACACACTTGTTCGTCGCAGTGGATAAATTCACCAAGTGGATTGAGGCCAAACCCGTTGCAACCATAACAGTGGCACGAGCAAGGGACTTCACATGAGTATATTATACTGATTCGGGGTCCCTAATCACATCATCACCGACAACGGTACTCAGTTCACGGGCGGCATATTTCAAGATTTTCTGAGACGATTTCGGCATTAAGATCTGCTACGCATTTGTGGCACACCCGCGAAGCAACGGGTAGGTTGAATGTGCCAATGGTATGGTCTTACATGGTATCAAGGCCAGGATATTCGACCGACTACAACCATACACGGGCCGGTGGGTACAAGAACTCCCATCTGTTCTCTGGTCTCTTAGAACCACGGTTAGTCAGGCAATAGGGCAATCCCCTTTCTTTCTGGTCTATGGTGCTGAGGCTGTGCTACCAATTGAGTTAAGAGTTCGCTCTCACGAGTTCGGGCTTACTCAAAAGACATCTCCAAACGATACCCGATTGGTCGAATTAGCTCAGTTGGAAGAAGCGAGGGATATCGCAACAATCTAGTTGGCAAGGTATCTTCAAGGCCTGCGTCGTTATCACAATCGCAATGTCCGTGGCCGCGCCTTTTTGGTTGGAGATCTCATCTTGAGAAAAATACAAACCACCAAAGACAGGCATAAACTATCCCCAATCTGGGAAGGGCCGTTCATTATCGCTGAGGTTACTTGGCCAAGGGGCGCCTACCGACTAAAGACGAAGACAGTGCTCTCATCAGCAACTCATGGAATATAGAACAGCTACATCCTTTCTATACCTGAGTTTTATACTTTCCCATGTGTACAGTTTTTCTTTGACTCACTACGCCGCTTGTTTCAACCGAGTAGTGAGTCGGGGCCTGCATGTATTATATGTGCTTTGTCAATAATATACGAGCTTGTTTTACTTAAGTTATGAAGTTTTACTACGGCTTTGTCACGTTTGCCCGAGTACAGCTCTCTGCGGTGAACGATTTTATTAAGTTCCTATAGGCTAACTCGGCGTAGACTATATAGTCGGGTAAAACTAATGACAACTAAGTAACAATTTAGAGCTTGGTGGCATTGCACATATATTTACACATGTCTTTACAAAAATCCACAATACACAGACTGCATGATATACCGTTCTTACATACCCAGGTCTCGGGTGATCATCTCTGCAGTCGGCCTCGCCTTGGCTATCAGCTCCAGCGCCTCCTTAGGTGTCGTTCCTCGGTGAATCCTCCCCGATGGCTTCAATGTCTGTCCTAGGGTACATGGACTTGGTCATCGCCAGGGTTTGGGCCACGCCGACAACAGTACACTCGTCCGAGTACCTCTTCAGGATACTCGGTGCATCGTTAAGGCACGCTTGCACCTGAGACACCGTGTTGGAGTTGGTTCCCACAAAGCGAGGATCCATCACATCAAGGAGCCCTTTCACGGACTCGGCAAGGATCTCCCATGACTCCTTGATGACCTTTATTTCCTCTGCAAAAACCTAAAACTGGATTTGGGCATTGGCTATAGCAGCTACCCGGGTTCACCGACAAGCAAACTTGTCAGGCAAAACTACAGATGGGGCAATTAATGGATTGGTTAAGATCAATGTCAGGGCGGAGACTTACTTTTATAGTCGGCCTCCTACTTGGCTATGGTCTTCTCTAGTTCAACTTTTTCCTTCTCGAGCTTGGCGTTGGCCTTCTTCAACTCGGCCTTCTCTTGCTCAAGCTCGGCATCGGCCCTTGTCAAGTTGGCCTTGTCTTTTTCAAGCCCGGCCTTGGCTCTCTCGGCTTCCTTCAGCTGGGTTTTTCCCTCTGTTTAGGTTTTCAGCTCGGCTTCGAGGGCTGCACGACAGATTAGTCAAGAACTTAACGTTGCAGTCAAGACACAATTGGGTAGTCGGGAACAACACAGCTGGAGAAATATACTAAGGATTTGGTCAGGAAGAAATATTCTAGAGGCTTACTTCTCATCTTCTTGGCTTGGTCCCAATTCTCGTTCCTGAGTTGGGTGACGGCGTCCTTCAGCCAAGTTTCCCTCCCTTGATGGCGCTCCTCCAATACGGTCTTTAGGGACCGGAGCTAGTCCAATTCTTGGAGCTAGGGGGCAACCCAGGTCAGGACCTCATGCATCTTCTCTAAGCGATCAACAAGCTTCTGCTCAGGTAGAAACAAATCAACGTAGAGTCAAGCGTCAAGGAAGACTACCAAGACTCCAACACAATGGAAATCATACCTTAATCCCTTGGGATGCCGTGATTGTGGCACGAAGCAAGTCTTCACGCTCCTTTTCCACTGCAGCCTCATCATGCTTGTAACTCCTCACGGTTTCGTCGGGCGCCGTCCAGCGCATTGTCCGCGGGAACTTGTGGGGAGGAGTTTTGAGCCTAGGGAGGTCTGGTCTGTCCGGAGGAGATGACAGCAACGACGACGATGATGACGAAGGCGACAAGGACGGCGACGTGGTCCTGGCCCCCAACTCGGTAGCTTCCGGGGCCTCGGGGGCTAGCTCAGGGACTGGAGCAGCAGCTTCAACGATCACCCCTTGGTCGGCCAGTGTCAGCAGCCCTGCAGTCGGGACCGTCTCAGTTTCTGCAACTGAGACCGTCACCGGCTTAGCAGATGTGCTCGCTGGCGCTGGTTCGGCTGGGGCTGGCTCTACAACGGGAGTGGCCGGAGCGGTCTCCTTGAGATCAATATCGGCCCGCTTCCTGCGTAACGAGTCAAACTTCAAGACACTGCCATGACAAACAAGATTTTCAGAAGATCCAGAGCAACCTACCTCTTGGAGAACTTACGCTTTTGCCCGGGAGATCCAGATCCCGGCGGTGGGCTACGGCCGGTTGTCGGGCCACTCGGTGTGGCAGTCGGCTACAACATTTTCATCCTGATTGGCCCCACACCTTGTGCGGCCGGCTGGGGTGCCCGGGTACTCAGCGGCGCCACTCTTGGGCTCAATGTTGCTGAGCCTGGCGGCGCTGGAGTTGGCCCTGTACTCAGCGGCACTCTGGTTGGGCTCGATGATGCTAAGCTCGATTGCACAGGTCCCGGTCTGGGACTCAATGGTCTGGGCGTTGCACCAGCGGAGTCCTTTATCTTCAGACTCCCTGTAGCGGTACTTGGCCTCATAACTGTCTTCTTGCCCTAATCTACAACAGGTCTCTTCCCCGCTCTCTTGGAGTCGGGCTGGGCAGCAGAAGGGCTTCTCGGCCTCTTCTTCGGTTTCCAGGCCGACAATTTTCGGGAGTCGTCATCAAACTCCTAGCATGACTGCAAGCAGTTCAACAATACAAGTTATACATTGTGGAGCCAATCTAGGCACACATCTGCAAGCATTCACCACAGATGAACTACAAGATAACATCAGCAAAGGTTACCTTCGGGCGCGGCCTGTTCTTGCTGTAAGCCGCCACGGACCGATCTGTGTCTTTAGTCTCGATCACCCCGCAGGCAAAGAAGTCAAACAGGATGTCGGCCACCTTGTGCTTGCCCACCAAGTCAGCATATTCCCGGCTGGGATCACCTTTGCCCTTGTAGTCCTAGCCGAAGTGACACCTCAGCTTCAGTGGCCTAATGCACCAAGTCAAGAAGCGCTTGGCCACCCAAGGACCAGACAACCCGGCCTTCTTCAGCTTGCTGATCCGGCCGAGTAGAGTGTTAACATGCCCCATTTCTTCAGAGGTGGGCAGAGATGACCACTTGGTGATAATCACCAGGGGTAATCCCATAAAAGGGGGAAGGCATGGCTCCAGATCGGAACTGTAAAACCATTCCTTGTGCCAGCCTTTGAGAGAAGATTTCAAAGGAATATCTAAATAGATCTTCTTCATCTCGTTCCTAAGTTGGACACCAGCCCCCCCAATCACTTGGATTTTATTTTTGGAGGGTTGGGGCTTGATATGGAACAAATACCTGAACAGATTCAGATGGGGTTCCACACCCAAGAAGCACACACAGAGAGCTACAAAAATGGAAATCTGAAGAATCGAGTTGGGATTCAAATTCACCAACTCGAGCTCGTAAAAAGAAAGGAGCTGGTGGAAGAACTCGGAAGATGGAAGAGAAAGACCCTAGTGGAAGAAAGAGGCGAAAACGACGGCCTCACCCTCCTGGGGCTCCGGAACCAATTCGCCCTCAGCTGGACGCCAGTGGATGATCTCCTGGCTCTGTAACTTCAGCTGCTTCTCCAAAAGCTTCAACTTCGCCAACCTACAATCTGAAGTCGGCCAAACATCTTCTGACGCATCCACGGAATCTGACACCCTCGGCATGGTTGGGGTTGAGGAGATTTGGGGGAAATGCTGCTGGAGGTTTGGAATGGACAAGGAAGAGCAGAATCGCTGGAGTTCTGGTGGGGACAAGCGAGTAATCGCGAACCCTAGCGGAGCGGGAGGCAAAATTTCGGCACGGAAGCGGAAGACGAAACGATTGGTGGATTGGAGAAGATGGAGGAATCTTTTCTCTCTCTCCCCGCCTTTTATAGAGCGGTTTCTGACTCGTGGGCTTGGGCTCGCAAAGTCGGTATTGGGCCACCAAGATATGAGTTTCTACAGTAGCACGCTCAATATGGGCCGCTCGCAGGCTGGGTTAAAATCGCAGTGCTGATGCTACCAACAGGAACCGATGAGGTAAATAGATATGCTTCATGGAGGCCTAATCGCTAAACACATGTGTTCGGGTATCTGTCTTATCCACCAGGTAGCAAGGATATATCCTTATAAGGATCACAAGCTGGTCTTCATTAAAATTGGGGATGCAGGTATCTTTCTCGAGTACACCTAACCACGCAATGGATTTAATTCCATAAATTGGTACTCGGCCTACATGCTTGGCCAACAGTTGCCATGAGCAACATTATTCTAGCCGACATGACGCTGAAGAGTCTAACTTTCGAGTAGTGCACTACTCGGGAGAGATTATAAACCTTCTTTCCAGCCGACATAACGCTAAGGAGTCTAACTTCTGAATGGGACACCACTCGGGAAAGACTATAAACCCCCTTTCCAGCTGACATGAAGCTGAAGAGTCCCATATACGAGTGGCATGCTACTCGGCAAGACTATAAATCATATTCTGGTTGACATGATACCGAAGAGTCTCATATACCAGTAGTATACTACTCAGGAAAGACTACAAGGTTAAAGATCTTTGACTTTATGTTTAATTGTCTTCACAATTAAGCACAAAGTCGGGGGCTACACCTAATAGGTGCACCTATTCGGCACACACTATTCATACATTTACATGAAGCCCTTCATAGCCTCGCTGCTAGCTGACATGAAGCAGGACTCAGAAAGATGAAGCATTCAGACAAAGAGTACTTGGGAGCAATGCACTCAGGCAATCTTCACTGTGGAGGATGAGCACTCAGCATCAGCTATGACTCAACTATGAAGGTCTCAGGGGCTACTGTGGAGGCCATGGGCCCCGGGTACCTCATCACAAGCATATGAGCCACTCGGATAGAGGATGGGCTGAGACTTGTAATTAGAGATATAGTGGCACCCGGCAGATTTTGCGTTGTACAATAAGGAATATATAGTCCTAGTCGGGTAGATTGTATCTCTAAGAGAAAATCCCTTGGCCTTATCCGGTTGGGACTCCTATGTTGTACCCCTGTCCCCTAGTATATAAGGGGAGGTAGGGCGCCCCCTGAGGGTAGAGAACAACACACGAGCTCATAGAAGCAGACACAAATCCTCAAAGGAATAACACCACAACTGGACGTAGGGTATTATCTCACATCGAGAGCCTAAACCAGTATAAACCTTTCCTTGTTCCTTTGCAATCCACCGAGTTTCCATCCGCTGAGTAGCCCCATATTCATATTGCCGGTGTAAAACATCAACAAGCCCGTGGATGAGTGCCTTGTACTCGGCGAGATTGTGGGAAGCCTGGAAGTGGATCTGGAGAACATACTTGAGTTTTTTGCCATGGGGGGACGTCAGTACGACACTGGCCCCGGCGCCGCCGATCCTTAGAGAACCATCGAAGTACATTGTCCAGTACTCTAGCTTTGCTGTTGATGTAGGCGTCTGAACTTCTGTCCACTCGGCCACAAAGTCGGCTAGAGCTTGTGATTTGATTGCTGTCTGTGGCTAAAAGGTGATGTCAAATGCCATCAACTCGAGCACCCATTTAGCGATTCGGCCGGTGGCCTCACGGTTATGCAGGACATCCCCGAGTGGATACAATGTGACCACCGTGACTTGATGCGATTGGAAATAGTGCACTAGCTTCCGGATAGTGATGAGTAGGCCATAAAGCAGCTTTTGGATCTGTGGATATCTTATTTTGGAGTCAGCAAGGACCTCACTGACAAAGTAGATTGGCCATTGTATCTTCTATATGTGACCCTGTTCGGATCGCTCGACCACTAGCACCGTGCTGACTACCTGAGTGGTTGCTGCCAGATACAACATCAATGATTCTTGGGGCATAGGCGATGCTAGCACTGGTGGTGATGTGACAAATTTCTTGAAGTCTTCGAAGGCTGCTGGGCTTCGGGAGTCCATTGGAAATTGTCTGCTTTCTTCAATAGCTTGAAAAAGGGCATGCCCCATTCGCCTAGTCGGGAGATAAACCGGCTGAGTGCTGCCATGCAGCCTGTCAGCTTCTAGACGTCCTTCTGGCTAGTCAGGGGTGCCATGTTCATGATTGCATTGACTTTCTCTGGGTTGGCCTCGATGCCACGATGCGAGACGATGAAGCCGAGTAGCTTGCCGGATGGCACACCGAAGGCGCACTTTTCTAGGTTCAACTTCAACTTGAATCTTCGAAGATTTTGGAAGGTTTCCTCCAGGTCAGCGATGAGGTCTTCTTTGGACTTGGTCTTGATCACCATGTCATCGACGTAGGCTTCCACATTGCACCCGATCTAAGTGTGTAGACACCGCTGAATTGCTCGTTGATATGTTGCTCCAATATTTTTCAAACCGAACGGCATGGTGATGTAGCAGTATGCACCAAACGGCGTGATGAAAGACGTCTATAGGTAGTCCTCCTCCTTCAGGTTTATTTGGTGGTATCCCGAGTAACAGTCCAGAAAACTGAGAAGTTCGCACCCTGCAGTTGAATCCACCACCTGATCTATTCTTGGTAGACCAAATGGATTCTTGGGGCACGCTTTGTTTAGATCGGTGTAGTCGACGCACATGCGCCATTTACCATTTTTCTTCTGGACCAGAACTGGGTTTGCCAGCCAGTCCGAATGGTAGACCACTTTGATGAACCCGGCTACGAGGAGCTTGGTTATCTTCTCCCGAATAGCATCTTTTCGGTCTTGTGCGAAGTGCCATAGCCTTTGCTTGACTGGCTTGGTGTCTGTCTTGACATTGAGGGCGTGCTAGATCACCTCCCTTGGTACGCCCGGCATGTCGGACGGTTTCCGTGCGAAGATATCTTTGTTGGCTTGAAGGAAGGTTACGAGCGCGTCTTTCTATTTGGGGTCGAGTCCGGTCCCGACTAGAGCAGTCTTGGAGGGGTTGGAAGGGTCCAGGGGAATCTTCTTTGTGTCAGAGTCCACTAAAATTCCCAACTTTGCTACCTTTTTCGTCGGAACTTGGTCATCCTCGACTTCCGTTGTGACGGCTTGCTGAATGCTGTTGCGTCTGACTGCCGCCTCTTGCGATTGAGCCAACTCGCAGCTCTCCTTGTCCCAGGTGAAGGCTTGCTTGACATCGCTACGGAGGGAGAGAACTCCAGCTGGCTCGGGCATCTTGAGCACCATGTAAGTGTAGTGCGGTATCACCATGAATTTGGTGAGCGCCAGTTGTCTGAGTATCACGTAGTACGCAGTCTCAAAGTCGGTGACCTCAAAGCAGATGTTTTCTGTGCAGAAGTTATCCCGCGTGCTGAAGGTGACCGGCAAGGTTATTTGCCCGAGGGGTGTTGAAGACAGGCCAGGAATTATCCCGTGGAAGGGCACCGTACTCGGCCGCAGATCTAAACAAGGGATCTTCATCTCATCCAGGGTCTTGGCGAAGAGGATGTTAAGCACGCTGCCTCCATCTATGAGAACTTCTTCCGCTTGATATTTTTGACGACCGGGTCCAGGATGAGTGGATAGCGTCCCGGGTGTGAAACCCGATCTAGGTGATCTGCGTGGTTGAATGTGATGGACATCTCTGACCAGTGCAAATACTAGGGGGCGTCTGTTGTAGAGACTGCCTTGACATCGTGTGCTGTTAGCTTCTGCTTTCTTTTGGACTCATACGCAGACGACCCTCCAAAGATGTGGTTGAGCTCAGCTTGGGGATCTTGGTCATCGTCGGCCGGGCCCGAATCTAGCTTGTCCTTGTCCTTGTTGGCGCCAGATGATGAAGCAGTCCTTGGCCGCATGCTTTCCCTTGGGATGAAAGGGGTAAGGCCCGTTCATAACCTTCTGGTACTCGTTGTTCTTTGGGGGTCACGACTGGGTCTGCTCCATGTTGGCCACCTCGTTGTCCGATTTCCGCTTGTGGCTGCCGAATTTGTTCCATGATGGCTCATTGTCGGCTTTGGCCTTTTGGTCCTTCTACCGGGACTCTTTCTTCTCATCGAGGGCCTCTGCGACCGCCTCGGCTGAGTCGGTGTATTTATTCACCATATCAAAGAGGGCCCTGACAGAGGTTGGTGGCTTCCGAGTGAATTTTGCGATGAACGGGGTGTCCTTGACTCCCTTGCGGAAGGCGGTGATGACGACCTCGTCCTTGATCATCGGGATGGAATTGTGCTTCTCGGAGAACCTTTTGATAAACTCACAGGGAGACTCATTCTTCCATTGGTGCAGCTGATAGAGATCGTGCTCGAAAGACGGCCGCTTGTAAGTCCCCTGGAAGTTGGCTATAAAGCGTTCCCGGAGTTCCCCCAGGAGCCAATTGATCGCCTTGGGAGCCCTGTTAGCCATGTCCTCGCTGAGTCGGCCAGGGCGACCGGGAGGTAGTTAGCCATGGCTTTGTGATTAGCTCCGGTAGCTCAGATTGCCAAAGTATATACGGTGAGCCAGGACTCGGGGTTAGTCTTGCCGTTGTATTTTTTTATTCCTATAGGCTTGAAGCCCGACGGTCAGTTGATGTCTTGTAGCTCCTAGGTGAAGGCTGGTACGCCTTCATCTTCATGAGGGCTCCGGCTCCGATCGCGACGGTTAAACCGTTCGTGGTGAAGACCGAAACGCTTGTGCTCATCCTCCAGTCAGCGTCGCTCATCTTCTTCACGTTGACAGCGCCGAGCATTAATGTCTTGGCAGAGATCACGTTGTAGATGGACTTAGAGCTCTTGGCTGAACCAGCGATCATTCTGGGGGCGCCACCGATTGTTGTTGTTCGTGCTGCCGAGAGACATTTGGTGCGACTCCGCGTGCAGCTGACTTGAGCCAGCTGCCTGGCGTCGTGCTGATACGGACGAGATTGCCGCTAGAGAACCCGACCGGTTGGTCGGTATAAGTGTTTCACCCGACTGCTGGTGCTACTAACATGCGGCAGCTGTAATCATGGCTTTGATCTTGGCAATAGTCGGGGTGGTCTAATGATCAGGCCTGAGCTAGAGTGTGTCCAGCAGGGTTGCGGCAGCCACGACGTTCTATTGTGGCATGACAAAGGCGTCGTGGTCACCGACTCTAGTTTGGAGGATCTATTGCTAAGCAGTTCGCCTAGCCCTGCGTAGCTCGTCATTGCGAGCCTCGCGCTCAGCCTCCTCCTGTTGCCGTAGTCGGCGTGCCTCCTCTTCTTGCTCCTCTTGTAGTCGGCGCACCTCCAGTGGAGGGGTTGATGCCATGAAGATCTCTCGAGGCAGAAGAAAACTCACCAGACTGGTGTCCAAACTGGTGTTCGAGCCATTGTCCGACTTGGAGTCGGAATCCAAGTAGTTGATTGGAGTAAGGACGACTCCGACCTCCCTAGATCCAATCTGGAGAGGCTCTGGGCCATGTCCAAACTGAACCATAGGGGATCGGGTTTGCTGCATGGGATGTAGATCCGTGGCGTCACCGAGTCTATAAGGGAGATTGGCGATCTCTCCCCCTCCTAGCCCGACCCGGGCGAGCTCGAGGCCAAGCGCAAGTCAGATGCTGAAGGAGAGAGTTGTCCCGAGACCCGGACAAGTGGTAGATCACCGCAGCAAATCGATGAGGGTGGCTGTAGCGTCTTGTGGGCCAACTGGCACAGAGTTGGCTGGTTCCTCAGCTAGTTGGATCAGGTCTGCGTCGGCCAAGGTGAGATTGCCGATCTGGTCGGCGACAAAGTTGAGACTTCCGAAAGTTATTGTGTCTCCAAGGGAGAATTTGCCGCCGTCGACTCCGGTTGCTGGATCCATCAACTTTGTCGATGTAGATCTCATCGAAGCCCCTACCTGGCGTGCCAACTGTTGATGTTTTACACCGGCAATATGAATATAGGGCTACTGGTCGGATCAAAAATCAGTGGACTGCAAATGAACACGAAGAGGTTTATACTGGTTCAGGCCCTCGATGTGAGGTAATACCCTAGTCCAGTTGTGGTGTATTCCTTTGAGGATGTGTGTTTGCTTCTATGAGCTTATGCCCTCAAGGGGCACCCTACCTCCCCTTATATACTAGGGGACAGGAGTACAAGGTAGGAGTCCCAGCCTGATTACAGCCAAGGGATCTCCTCTTAGAGATATAACCTACCCGACTAGGACTGTATATTCCTTATCGTACAAGGCAAAGTCTGCCGGGTTCTATCATATCTCTAATTACAAGGCTAGGCCCGTCCTCTATCCGAGTGGCCTATATGCTTATGATGAGGTACCCAGGGCCCATGGCCTCCACAACTACCCTACCATCGCAGGCAGAAATGGTCCAGGTGCAATTGTTGTTGGAGAATATCGATGATCTGAAGAACAAGGGGCTGACTGGGCCTTGGGTGGCCAGAACCTTCCAGAACCATAGAATTCAATCCTTGAAGGCCAGAATCCACTTCGGCTACAACTATGAGGGGAAAAATGATCCCACTCGGGCATGTGCTGACTTCGTCAAGAAGGATGTCGTCACCAACACCTTACTTGGCTACTTTGTCAATGGAGTCGTCGAGACTCTAGACGCCAAGAGGCCCCTCAAGTCGTACTGCAAGGATAGGCCCTGGCCAAAGGTAATATCTTGTGTTATATATGTCTTGATGTTTGCTTGTGATGCGTTGTATGAACATTGTCCAATTGAGTTTTCCCCGATGCTTGACATTTGCAGGAATTCACCTAGTTCGCTTCTGACCCACCTAGCTAGTTGGCCAGTGAGTCTAGAGAGCGACCGGCCAGCCCCTCGTCAGCCCAACCTAGCCCCAAGAGGGCTGGGAAGCGGCCAGCGATGGACCAGGCCAAGAAGAAAGGTATGCCGAGTAAGGCATTAGGCGATCCAATGATTAGAGACCCCAGCAGCACTGCCCCTAGGCTGACCAGCCCTAGGGCCATGCTACCAAGTACCACCATGCCCTAGTCGGCTGCACCAAGTATGGCACCGATTGGGCCAAGATCCCCACCACCGACTGCCATGCCCACAATCCTGACAGCTAGCAGCACTCTGCCGTTGAATAGGCCTTCGGGCCCATCACTGACTACCTCCAATCCCAGCACGCAGGGGTGTAGGTTTAAGACTTCCAAAAGGTATAGAAATCCTCTTCTTTAAGAAATCTTGAGTAGTTTCTTGATTGATGAATATGTTTGCAGGAAGCCTAGTGACGCTGATCCCAAGGGGACAGTGCCACAAACCCCCATCGCTGCAACCATCCCGACTGAGTCAGAGACCACAGCGCCGCAGCTTGAGCTAAGTATTATCTCAGCCCCTGAGGTTGAAACAACCCACTCGGCTGGGCCTCAATCCTCACCCAGTTGGGATGCCGCGGTAGACACCCCAGTCCTTGAGCTTGCCGAAGACCCTGCACCGCCAGTCGATCCAAGGCCCAGGACTACTTCTCCTCCACTTTCTCCATCTTCTGATGATGATGATCTCCCTAGGCTCAAGGCTGCTCCACCAAACTTCCCCTAGATATTTTATTGGGTTATGTTGGAGGGGGAAGAACTGATGCGCCACTTGATGCTCCTGGATGCCCGATCTTCTGATAGGTTCGATTTGGTGATGTAAAGACGTTCACGTTTTGAAGCTTCCAATCAGCGATCGTCACCTCGCAACCGCTACACCCACACGTCTAGTTGTTATCAACCACACTCTCACGTAGTCAACCTCACCACGAAGGTTTTATCCCTGCAAGCAATCAAAGAAACTCACAAGAACAAGGAAGAACACAACCTGAATTGCAAATGAATGTTTAGCACACGAAGTTGGGGTTTTGCAAACCGATCTAGACGGCGAAACTACAATGGCAGAATAATCTAAGCAAAACCCGACTCTAAACGCTGACGGCTACTGAATATATATGAGTTGGGACGTCCTAGGGTTAACCCTAGAGTGCACACCTCTTGGGCTTAGCCCACGACACAATTACAAGGCCCAAGGCCCAAAACAGACTCGGACTGGAAGAGGTATGTATTTTGTTTTGACAATTCTGGATAACTCAGGAGGAATTATGATGTGAGACCAAAACCATCTAAAAGTAGACTCCATAAGTTTTCCAACAAGTACTCATGGGCCCCGAAAGTCCTTCTGGATCAGCGACTAGGTCCATCGAAGTTGATGATGTCAGGAGGCCTGAATCCGAATCCAAAACATGCATCCCCAATCAACTCATGGACCAAAAGTGACGGGGTGATGTAGGAGTAGACTTGGGTAAGGTCTTGGTTTGGTCCCCAATCAACTTCTTTGGTTATCCATGCATTCCTTGCACTCGGTCTCTTTCCCTTCACCCAAGCAAGTATCTCTGCAAATGAGAACACGCAAAACTCATGGTGCAGTAACGGCTGTTCAAATATATAACATGTAAATCTTATGTAGAAAGCATGCACCTTTGGTTGATGAATACATAAGGTAGCTATGGTCATATCCGAGCTAGTGATGCCCTCATCATTCTCCCGTTCTTGATTGGAAACCGTCCGCGGTTTCACCTTGTCATTAAGCCTGATGAACATATCTTTATCTGTCACAACATAGGGTGAGGTAGTGTTGTGCATATGGTTGGATGTTGAAATTTTTAAACACGGAGAACACTTTGTAGTGTCGTGCAGCTCACAACACTCCCCTTCTTGCAAACCAACCTACAACTCATTTAAACAACTAGAGGAACTAGATAGAGAATTATTTATACTCATGCGGTCCTCTAGACAAGACATGTCATTATGAAAAGGAGGTATATTAAAATTCGAACAAATGTGTACTCTATGCACATTATATTCTCCTCTATTATCATAATTGCCAATAACATGAAAATCACATGAGAAGGACATGACAAATCAGATCTAGCAAATAATTTCTTCTCTAAACAATTGAGTGGACAAAGATCATCAAATTGAATATAGCCCCAAGTATTTAAAGAAGGTAGCAATCTAAGCTCGCATAAGCATTTTCATATCGTTCCAAGTTTGAGGCAATCTATCATGTGAAGACGTTATTAAATTTTGCCACCATATTAAGGCATGAGAAGTCAAGACACTAGCAACATTCTTAATCTTTAAAGAAGATAGCCCCAAGTATTTAAAGAAGATAGCATTCTAAGCTCTTGATTCTCGCTAGCAATGTGAACAACATGTCTAAAATCATCACATGGTGGTTCAACAACATTACTAACATGTTCATTCACTAGTTGTGGCATGGATATAAGTGAAGCATTGCACAACTCTTCTTTATCACAAGAAATAGGAACCAAATCATCGTGTGACAAAGGTAATTTAACACACGATTCCACTAGTGATTGCTCGAAACTAACATGATTAGTGGACATATATAGCACATCAGAATTGTCCATACCTTGAGTGAATGTAGCACCATTTCTGTTACCTTTGTTCTCATTTTCAAAAACTGTAGGTGCACTCTTAATTAAACCATCTTGAAACATGTATAGAACAATAGCTGGATCTTCTTTCTCTATGTCTTTCTTCTTTTCCTCATTCATTACCTTGGCTCTTCTCAGATACTGCAAAATGTCAGTGCCCAAAGCAATACGTTCATTTTGCAATAACTCAGGTTTAGGTGAAAACATCAAAACATTAGTATTATTACATTTATTTCTTAAAACCTCATGGTTTTTAATCTTTTCCCTCTCAAGATCATCTTTCAAAATTTCAGTAGGGGACATAGGTAGCAACTTAAATTTCTTGCCATTATGCGTGAAAGTGTACGTGTTGGTTCTACCATGGTGCACCACATCTCTATCATATTTCCATGGTCTACCCACAAGTAGAGAGCATGCTTGCATTGGAACAACATCGAACATGTCACTATCATGATAATTGCCTACTGAAAACTCCACTTTCACAATTTTACTTACCTTCAACTTACCGCAAGAATTGAACCACTAGATGTAATAAGGCCGAGGATGCGTTTGCATCAGCAATCCAAGCTTCTCGACCATATCTGAACTTGCCAAGTTGCTACAGCTCTCGTTATCAATGATAATATGGCATGCTCGATTCATAACCAAAAACCTTGATTGGAACAAATTGTGGCATTGATTTTGCTCCGCTTTCTCCATTTGAGAACTTAGCACTCGTTGTACCAAAGTACTCTCATTATCCTGCAAAAGGTTAGTCACAGAAGAAGGGACAACAAGGGGTTGCTTGTCTAAATGACACACTTTATTTTTGTATGCAAAATTCTAAGATGGAGAAACAAATTCTCGCATAAGCATTTTCATATTATTCCAAGTTTGAGGCAATCTATCATGTGAAGACGTTATTAAATTTTGCCACCATATTAAAGCATGAGAAGTCAAGACACTAGCAGCATTCTTAATCTTTTGTTTATCACACATATGACGATGAGAAAAAATTATCAATCGGAGCTTCCCAACTCATGTATGCTTTAGCATCAAATCCATTATACAAAGGGGGAGATGACATAGTCTTACATTCACTTGTCGAAGGTGATGTGGCAGCTATGGTAAGGCTCTCATCCAAATTCTTCTTCTCTTTTTCATCCTTGGTGTGAACTGTCATAGTTAGTGAAAGACAAGAAGAAACAATAGCTGGCTGCTAATGTCGTCTCAATTGTTCATATTCACTAAGGAGACCTTTCATGCTCTTAGCTATTGCCTGAAGGTTTTGTTGTATAGAGTTCATGCTATATCATCACATTCCTGGCACTGTTAGTAGAAAACAGAAAACAACACGAAAGCATTATTCCTATCAACTACTAGGTAGTGGACGGTGGAATCACACACTCTCAAGTAACCAAAAGCGTCTTACCAAACTCTTATGATATTCTTACCGATTGAAGCAGGTGGTATGACCGGAGAGGTGGGATGTTGACAGCGGTGAGTGTTGCGATTACTCGGATCAAATCTGTACTGATAAGAAGTTTGTGGATCTCGAGAGGCTCAAAAGTATGGTAGCAAGGATTAGCAAAAATTAATAACAGAATAGCAAAGCTGAATAAGAAGCCTAAATACTTGTCACAATCGCTGGCCGAGACACGTCCCTAGGACTAGTATAAGCAAGCGAGAGTAAGGAACAAAGGAAACTAGGACGCAAAGCTATAGATACACAAGAACCAGAACGGAGAGCCACACGCTCTCCCCTCCTCTCTATCTTTTTTCTTTTTTTCTCTTCTCTTTCTTCTTTTTTTTATTTTTTTTCAACTAGGAGTACACCTAGTACATAAGAAGCAACCAAAAAATTGGCAGCTCGATATAATGCACGGAGTGGCCCTGGAAAAACAAGCAGAGGAGCTCTGAAAAGCGTGCAGGAACTTTGGGGCTCAAAAACTCAGTCTTGCAAGCCAAATTTTGCTATTTTAGATCAGCCAAACTAGACAAATTTGGGGAGAAGCGGATGTAAAATTTTCTATAGATGTCCACAAATATAAAATTTGCCCGATTTCGAGTCCGTATGCAAAAGTTATGGCTGTTTTAAGAAAGGTAGCGTGAACTAGGGTTTCGCGCTCAACCCTGTTACTCTGGCTAGAGTATAAGTGCCAATAGGTCAAGCGGGGCTAACAAGGAGGCTAGCAATGTAGAGTGATTGACACAAGGCGGCTTGTGACCTATCTAAAAAGGCTTGCGAACTATCTAAAAAGGCTTGCGAAAGTGGGTTAAAAGTTCAAGGCGGCTTGCAGTCCGAAACCGAGTAGAACTCGATCTCTCAAGGCAGGCTCTCGCGCAACGCAACAGCTAGAACTAGAACCACGAACATGACTCTAAACAAGCGACCACTAACTTGACCTAGGACACAGACTCAACAAAGTGAAACTGAAATAAATTATGCAAAGGCACAAAGGGGTTTGGACAGGGGATAAACCTAACACTATGAAGAACATGGTGGTAATAAATTTTGGGTTTTCTGGACTCTAGGTAAAAGAAACAAAGATGGATAGATGGGAATAGATAATACCTATTGGGCAACCTATGCTCTGATATCACTTGATGCGCCACTTGATGCGCCTGGATGCCCAATCTTCCGATAGGTTCGATTTGGCGACGTGACGACGTTCACATTTTGAGGCTTCCGATCAGCGATCATCACCTCGCAACCGCTACACCCACACGCCTAGTTGTTATCAACCACGCTCTCACGTACTCGACCTCACCATGAAGGTTTTATCCCTGCAAGCAATTGAAGAAACACACAAGAACAAGGAAGAACACAACCTGAATTGCAGATGAATGTTTAGCACACAAAGTTGGGGTTTTACAAACCGATCTAGACGGTGAAACTGCAATGACAGAATAATCTAAGCAAAACCCAACTCTAAATGATGACGGCTACTGAATATATATGAGTTGGGACGTCCTAGGGTTAACCCTAGAGCACACACCCCTTGGGCTTAGCCCACGACACAATTACAAGGCCCAAGGCCCAAAACAGACTCGAACTGGAAGAGGTATGTATTTTGTTTTGACAATTCTGGATAACTTAGGAGGAATTATGATGTGAGACCAAAACCATCTGAAAGTAGACTCCATAATCTTTCCAACAAGTACTCATGGGCCCCGAAAGTCCTTCTGGATCAGTGTCTAGGTCCATTGAAGTTGATGCTATCAGGAGGCCCGAATCCGAATCCAAAACATGCAGAACTTCATCTCTTGCCTTCTATGGACCAAAAGTGACGTGGTGATGTAGGAGTAGACTTAGGTAAGGTCTTGGTTTGGTCCCCAATCAACTTCTTTGATCATCCATGCATTCCTTGCGCTTGGTCTCTTTCCCTTCACCCAAGCAAGTATCTCTGCAAACGAGAACACACAAAACTCATGGTGCAGTAATGGCTGTTCAAATATATAACACGTAAATCTTACGTAAAAAGCATGCACCTTTGGTTGATGAATACATAAGGTAGCTATGGTCATATCCGAGCTAGTGATGTCCTCATCAAGAACAAACCTTCGAACACAACGAGGAAGCCACCTAGAGGGAGCGAGTCAAACTAATGGAGGCAGCCATCGCTGCATCAAGGAGCATCCAGGTACATAATCCATCTGAATATGTTTGTTGGTTCGCAGTTCCTTAGAATTTTCTATCATTGTTGCTTATGTTGCTTGACTTCAATGCTTCTTGCGCAGCAAGTGGTCGATCGGTTCGAGAGGATGGGCAAAATTTTGTCCCAACTTGTCCCTCAGCTCACTCAACTCCACCAACTTCAGATTGCCAAGGATGATTTGGAGAAGACCAGCACGGAGACGGAGGAGTGGCTGAAGGATTCAGTAAACAAGCTCAGGACAAGAACTGGGTTCAAAAAGGGACCATCAGAGGTATGCTTCCTCTTTGCCTGAGTATTCTCAAACCAATCTTACTGCGCTGCTGATATTTGTCTTTGCTCGGCTGTAGCTCTGGAGACAAACCTGAATAACTAATCCCTGGAGATAGAACGCCTAAAGAAGGAGCTGAAGGAGCTTGAGAAGGTGAAGTCCAAAGTAGACACCGAGTACACAAGTAAGCTTCATATCCGCTTTGGTACTTTGTCCAACTAGATATCCAGATTTGTTTATGTCCTCTTTTTTATATGAGCAGCCTTCAAGTCCAATGCATAGACACAATTCGGCACCTTTGCTGAGGAAATCAAAGTAGTGAAGGATTCATGGGATTCCAAAGTGGATTCAGCGAAGGTTTTACTTGACATCATGCAGCCAAGCTAAGCCAGCTCCAGCTGAAGCTCCCCTGCCCAGGTGATACAACACCTACAGGATGCTCCAGCTATACTGAAGGAGTTCGCCATAGAGAACGCCACCATAGGGATCTCTCAGGCCTTGGCCATGACAAGGTCTCTCTACTCCCAAGTAGATATTGAGGCTATTGGCGAGGGATTTGCTAAGGGAACCACCCCGGAGGAGGGCTTAGAGCTAATAAACCTGGCTAGGCTGACTACTAGGGCAATCGCCGAGGATCTGCCATTGTAAAGACAAACTTGTTTTAAGTAGTTGGTCTATGATAAGAACAATATATAGACACTGTAAATGCTTTTGGTGTTTGTTGTTATATCTTGCTGAGTACTTATTCCATCCTAGTCATCATTAGTTTCACCCGACTAGCCAATTCGCACCGAGTGTTTTAAGACCAACATTAAAAAGCGTTTATCTCATGAGACTATACTCGGGGAAACTTAGCATAGACATTTATAAAACTTCATGACTTAGATAAAACAAGATCAAACTTTATTAACAACAACAGACATGTATTATCATGTAGCCCCCGACTCACTACTCGGTTGAGACAAGCGGTTTAGTGAGTCAGAGTAACAAACTATATTTATATATAAAAGAAGTACAAAACTCAGGTATAGAAAGGACGTAGTTGTTCTATGTTCCATGAGTTGTTGACTAGGATGCCATCTTCTGTCTTTAGTCAGTAGGCGCCCGGACGTGCCCCTCCCAACAGGGAGATAGTTTATGCCTATCTTTGGTGGTTTGGATTTTTCTCAAAACGAGATCTCCCACCGAAAAGGCACAGCCACGAACATTCTGACTGTGATAACGATGTAGGATTTGAAGATACCTTGTTGATTAGATAGTTGCGATGTCCCTTGCTTGTTCTAGCTGATCTAGCTCGACTAGTCGGTCTTCGGTTGATTTGACTTCTGAGTGGGCCCAAACTTGCGGAGACCCAAACTCCAACTCGGTTGGTAACACAGCCTCGGCACCATAGACTAGAAAGAAAGGGGATTGCCCTATTGCTCGACTAACTGTGGTTCTTAAAGACCAGAGAACGGATGGAAGCTCTTGCACCCACCGCCCTGCATATGGTTGTAGTCGGTCAAACACCCTAGTCTTGATACCTTGTAAGACCATGCTGTTTGCACGCTCGACCTGCCCATTGCTTCGTGGGTGTGCCGCAGAAGCATAACAGATCTTGATGCCAAAGTCATCACAGAAATCTTGAAAACGCCGCCAGTGAACTGAGTGCCATTGTCTGTTATGATGCGGTTGGGAACTCCAAATTAGTATATGATGCTCATGATGAAGTCTTTTGCTCTTGCCGCTATGATGGTAGCAACGGGCTTTGCCACGATCCACTTTGTGAATTTTTCCACTGCGACGAACTAGTGTGTGAACCCTCCTGGCGCTTTTTTAAATGGTCCGACCATGTCAAGCCCCCAAACTGTGAAAGGCCAAGAGATTGGAATTGTTTGTAATTCTTGAGCTGGAAGATGTGTTTGTTGGGCAAAGAACTAGCATCCCTCACACGTTCGAACTATGTCTTTAGCGTCTGTAACTACAATTGGCCAGAAAAATCCTTGTCTGTAAGCCTTTCCGACTAATGTCCTTGATGCAGCATGGTTGCCACAGATGCCCGATTGGCTGGATTGAAAAATCTGCTTGCCCTCCTCGGGTGTGACGCAGCGCATGAGGACTCCGGATGCGCTTCGACGATAGAGATTGTCACTGGTTTCTTCTTTCGCCGGTGGGTGACGTCAACACAACACCAGCCCCTGCACCGCCGATCCATAGAGAACCATCAAAGTACATTTGTCCAGTGCTCTAGCTTGTCCGTGTTTGTAGTCGTCTGAACTTCTGTCCACTCGGCCACAAAGTCGACTAGAGCTTGAGATTTGATTGCTATTCGTGGTTGAAAAGTGATGTCAACCGTCATTAACTCGAGTGCCCATTTAGCGATTCGGCCGGTGGCCTCGCGGTCATGTAGAACGTCCCCGAGTGGATATGACGTGACAACGGTGACTTGATGTGACAGCAAATAGTGCACCAACTTTTGAACAATGATGAGTAGGCCATATAACAGCTTTTGGATTTGAGGATACCTCATCTTGGAGTCGGCTAGGACTTTGCTGACAAAGTAGATTGGCCGTTGAATTTTCTGTATATGACCTGGCTCGGTTCTCTCAACTACCAGCACTGTAACAGCCCACTTTTGTTCATTGGTGCATAAAACCATCTTTTTTCATCTGCATGCACTGCCTGTCATCTTTCGTGCATGAAAATCCCAGCCAATAGATAAAAGTTCGTGCAATCTATATAAACTTTTCCACGCCCTCTTGACCCTCAATTTTTAATCTTCACCAAAAATTCTGGAAAAATTCCTAAAAATTCCATACCTTACTACCAGCCTTGCCTCCAAGTTTCATTCAGTTTGAAGCAAGATGGCCCATCGAACCATCTTCACCAAAAATCTGGGTACTGTTCACCCAAGAAGAGTTCTTTCCCTCTTACTCTCAGTTTCTCCTGTTTTCTCGACCTATTGACCCAATATTTCCACTTGGCAAGATAGGTAACCCCTTTGGACACACTTTTTATGTTGGGCCCCACCTCTAATTCGGACTCCATAGCCCAGCCAAGCCCAGGCCAACTTAGGGAGTCCCTGTTCTCCATCGCCCAAGCAGGGTCACGCGAGGATCTCTCTCCGCCCGTGCAGCTCGACCATGTGGCTTCCCCTGCACGCCCCAGGCCACATGAGAGGGAGAGGCAGAGCCGCCTTGGGACCTCGTGAGATGCCCCCGACAGCCTCAGCAGCGCCCTGCCCTGTCCCGTCTGTCTGCTGCACGCTTGCCCGCGCACACACCATCGCGAGACTGATGGAGAAGACCAGCGCCCCTCCCCTCTCCTCTCCCTTCCCTGCCTTCCTTCTTAACCAAGCCCATGTCCTCCTGCCTCCCCAGCTCGCCTTCTTTCTCACGCACCTAAGGACCCAGGGGATTGCCCCTTGCTTCGCCGGGAACGTGAGGTGCCGCCCACGGCGCCGGCGAGCACACGCCTTCCGTCTGGGAGCTCCGGTGAGTTTTACCTTGTCTCAGCTGTGTCACCATGTGTTCCTGCCCGACCTAACTCTGTTTTTGCCCTCGGTATGCAGCAGGCATCACCGCAGCCCCATCGTGTTTTGCAACGCCGACCGGGTGCCACCGTGACCTTGCAGCCACTAGACTCTGCCTTGGTAAGTTTAACGTTGTCCTAGCTATATCACCATCTCCCCTTCACTCATTGAACTCATCGCAGCACTTGTCTGCAGCCTCCATCATGAGCAACCCTGCTGCCGAGCTGACCACCGCCTCAACGTTGCACCTCACCGCCCGTACTCTTCGGTGAGCTCCTGTTTCTGCATGTGCTTTCCTTTTATTCCTGGGAGGCCACTAGTGCTCCCCACGTCCTTGGCTTGGCCTGCCATGCCATTGTTTTGCCGTCCACCCAAGCGACACAACCATGGCCACATGTGTGGATGAGGCTCAATCGGAGCATGGCCGCATGTATTAGAACCCTACGACCTTGCATGCAGGACCCCTAGAGCTTCCCCGCGCCCCTGCATTCACTAGCCATGCACTAGAGCATGAGACGACAGAGGTAGACAAGCCGTACTTTAGCTTGGCTTTTCACCGAACACCTTAGGTGCGCTTGTGTTTGAGTGAGAGGCAGCCATCCCATCAACCCCATGCAAGCTAGATTAGCCCCACTAGCGTTAGAACTGGATAAAACCACGAGTAGAGCTGCTGCTGTTGGATTCCCGATTTTGCCGGTCATCGTTATCGTGCGAAGACGTGTAGTTTGCGCGTACGAAGACATCGTTTTTGGACCGAGGCATTCGCCGCTACCGAAGCCTTTCCATAGGTTCCACTTGTGCATCCAGTGACCCCTAGGCCCTAGAAACCCTCCATGCCTCCAAATGCCTTAGATTAATACTTCATGCCTGGTGGATTTCACGTGTTAGGCTGTTTTAGCGACGTGGGAGCGTGTGCGATTAACACCCTAGCGAGTTGGAGTATATCCACTTCTGGGAGCTGTCCTTAGGTTCACAGTAGCACATATGTAGGTTTCGTACCATATAAATGCCCCTAGAACCAAAAACGTCCCAAATAGACCACCCGTTAAGTCGGTAGACTGTTTTCAGCCGTTTCAGCAGTTCGGTCGAGCGAAAACGCTGTTTCTCAATTATTTTCGATTTTAGGACAGAACAGATTTCGTTTAGCCGTTTCTCCCTCATACGAACTCGGATTCAAGCGATTCTTTTTCCTAAATTCATCTAAAATCATGCACTTCCATATTCTGCAAAAATATTTGTACTTCCTGTACTGTTAAATTTTGCCGTTGTTTTCATTGCATTCGCTTGGTATTCTCGTAGAGCACGATGTTGCTGACCCAGTTGAGGAGGAACCAGAGGAGTACCAGGAAGTCCAGAAGCAAGGCAAGCACCCCCTTGATCAATTGCTCCTATATTTCAAACTTACAAACTATTATGCATACGATGTTTTACTCAGAAAGGTGTGGGATTCTTGGGTAGTTAACCTCTTATTGCATATGCCATGTCCTTGTTACTTGAGTATCATGAATTCCTTGTCACTTATGTTGCCACTGAAAATTTGGGTTCATGTGGTTGGGAGGATGTCAATAGGTATGCTTAGTTTGCTAATTAATCAATGTTGCTTGTTACTTGATTTTGGGATGTTGGAGAAATGAAGCATTTGCGAAATTATGGAAACGAACAGTGGGTAATTCCGCTGTGCTCCTGGTGGAAAACAAAAACTGAAAACATGCTTTTGACTTGGGCGAGTGGATGTAGTGTTTGGTGCCTTGTTTGTGGTACCGATTAGGTGGTTGTCTCACCCGGGTCGCTAAGGACTGATTCTATGGTGTAGCTAGAACCAAGAAACATAGTACAAACCACATGTGGCTCTTATGGGGAGTCCCTGGCTCAGTATAATGTTGATACCTAGCAATAGACCCGCCAGTGGTAGTTGTAGGTCATTATTGTTGACATTGGGTTAGTGCGGGTTATGGTTTTTGTCCATGGCCCGAAGGTACCTTGATTATTGTTCAAGGGTGACCAGCACATCGTGTGAGCCTTGGTGTTTTGGGAGGCCTACCAACTCCCTAGGGATAGATCATAAGCGCGGGATATTGCTAGGTCAATGGTAGAAAGGCTTTGTCATTGATGGTGTGAGCCTCCTGTGTGGTAGCTCATATTGTCCTTGTCATGTGGGTACAGTTGTACACACTCTCGAGAGTTAAAACTATTCGAATAGCCGTGTCCTCGGTTATGGATGACTTGGGAAATTCTCCACCGTAGTAGATTTAAATTTTGGGAACTGTTTTTGGAAAATCATGGTGCGAATGGGGAGTTCGCTGGGCTGGTTGTGGCAGCGTGTTGCCACGGTTGGCTGGCATGTGCCGGGAGCCTAGATGGTTGGAAACACTTGGGGTCAATGCTTACATACTTGATTTACTGTGCGGGCATGATTTACGAAATTTCGTTGCAAAACCGCAATGTTTTCGCTATATATATTATGATTTATGCAAAGTGCAGAACCTGAACTTGGTTCATCTTCTCATATTGTGGAATACCATTGCAAATATTGAAAGTCTTGCAGAGTACGTATTGTACTCACACACGCTTGTCTGACTTCTTTTTTTTAGAGATGATTGAGGGGGACCCGACAATCGGGTACTTCTATGCAGCGGGTTTTGGAGACGACGACGACGGTGCTTACTAGGGCTTACCGGTCGGTTGCCTATGGGTGGGCAGAGGCACACTTGCTGGTTTTCGGTGCTTATATTATCTTGTTTCTGCTGTTGAACTCTTTGTTATTTTGTTGTTCTATTTGGCCGGTCGGCCTCTATGTATTCGCTAAGTCTAGACTCTTGTACGACTTATGTTTGGACTGCTATGAGCTGAACCTGTGGTGTATGGATTATGATGTCGATGTTGAATGTGTGTGCTAGCAATTGATCGTGCGACTAGCATGGTACACACATAGGGTTCGGGGTCAAACCCGGGTCCGACAAGCACTGTGCTGACTACCTGAGTGGATGCCGCTAAGTATAACATTAGAGGTTCCTGGGGCATAGGTGACGCCAACACCGGTGGTGATGTGAGAAATTTTTTGAAGTCTTCGAAGGCTTGCTGGGCTTCGGGTGTCCATTGAAAATTGTCCGCTTTCGTCAGTAATTTAAAGAAGGGCATGCCCCGTTCGCCAAGTTGAGAGATGAATCGGCTAAGTGCCACCATGCACCTGTCAGCTTTTGGACGTCCTTTTGGCTAGTTGGGGGTGCCATGTTCATGATAGCGTTGATTTTCTCTGGATTGGCTTTGATGCCTCGATGCGATATGATTAAGCCGAGTAGCTTTACGGACGGTACACCGAAAGCGCATTTTCTGGATTCATCTTCAACTTGAACCTTCGAAGGCTTTGAAAAGTTTCTTCCAAATCAGCGATGAGGTCTTCCCTAGATTTTCTCTTGATTACCACGTCGTCAACTTATGCCTCCACATTGCACCCGAGTTGAGTGTGTAGACACTGCTGAATTGCTCGTTGATACATTGCTGCAGCGTTTTTCAACCCGAACGGCATAGTGATGTAGCAGTATGCTCCAAACAGCGTGATAAAAGAAGTCTTCAAGCAGTCCTCTTCCGTCAAGATGATTTGGTGGTATCCCGAGTAACAGTCGAGAAAGCTGAGAAGTTCGCACCCCGCAGTTGAATCCACCACCTGATCTAGTCTAGGTAGACCAAATGGATCTTTGGGGCATGCCTTGTTTAAGTCGGTGTAGTCAATGTACATGCGCCATTTACCATTCTTCTTGCTGACTAGGACTAGGTTTGCCAGCCAATCCGAGTGGTAGACCTCTTTGATGAACTCAGTAACAAGGAGTTTGGTTATCTCCTCCCGAATAGTATCTTTGCTGTCCTATGCGAAGCACGGTAGCCATTGTTTGACTGGCTTGGTGTCCGGCTTGATGTTGAGGGAATGCTCGATCACCTCCCTTGGTACACCAGGCATGTCAGAAGGTTTCCAAGCAAAGATGTCCCTGTTTGCGTGGAGGAAGGTGACGAGCGTGTATTCCTATTTGGGGTCGAGTCCAGTCCTGACTAGAGCAGTTTTGGAGGGGTCGGTAGGGTCTAGGGAGATCTTTTTGGTTTCAAAATCTACTGAAATTCCCGACTTTGCTGCTTTCTTGGCCGGAACCTAATCGTCCACAACAGGAGCTATAGCGGGTAGCCGAATGCTGTTGCGTCTGACTGTCGCTTCTTGAGATTGAGCCAACTTGTAGCTCTCCTTGTCGTAGGTGAAGGCTTGCTTAACATCGCTACGAACGGAAAGAACTCCGACTGGCCCTAGCATCTTGAGCATCATGTAGGTGTAATGCGGCACCACCATAAACTTGGCTAGCCCTGGCTGTCCAAGTATACCGTGAAACGCTGTCTCGAAGTCAGCGACCTCGAAACAGATACTCTCTGTGCGGAAATTATACCGCATGCCAAAAGTGACTGGGAGAGTTATCTGTCCGAGTGGAGTGAAAGATAGGCCAGGGATTACCCTGTGGAAGGGCGCTGTACTCGGCTGTAGCTTTGAATGAGGGATCTTCATCTCATCTAGGGTATTGGCAAATAGAATGTTGAGAGCGCTGCCTCCATCTATGAGAACCTTCTTCAATTTGATGCTCCTGACGACCGGGTCTAGGATGAGTGGGTAGCGTCCCGGGTGGGTAACCCGATCAGGATGATCTACATGGTCAAATGTTATTGGGGTTTCTGACCAGCGTAGGTATTGGGGGGCGTCTGCTGCGGAGACCGAGTTGATTTTGTGTGCTGTAAGCTTCTGCTTTCTCTTGGATTCGTATGCAGACGGCCCTCTGAAGATGTGGTTGAGCTCAACCTGGGGATCTTGGTAATCGCCGACTATGCCCAAATTTGGCTTGTCTTTATCGGCACCAGACGTTGAAGCCTGCTCAGAGGCAAACTTCTTAAGCATGAAGCAATCTTTAGCCGCTTGTTTACCCTTCGGATGAAAGGGGCATGGCCTGTCCATCACTTTTTGGTATTCATTCTTCCTCAGGGGACGTGGTCGAGTAGCTCCACGGTGGCCTCCATGTTATTTGACTTCCGCTTGCAGCTACCTGATTTGTTCTGTGTAGGCCCATCGTTGTCCTTCTTGTCCTTCTGCTGGGGCTCTTTTTTGTCATCAAGGGCCTGAGCGACTGACTTGGCCAACTCGACGTACTTGTTCTCCATATCAAAAAGAGCCTTGATAGAAGGAGGTTGTGGAGGCCATGGGCCCTGGGTACCTCATCACAAGAATATGGGCCACTCGGATAGAGGATGGGCCTAGCCTTGTAATTAGAGATATAGTAGCACCCGGCAGACTTTGCCTTGTATAATAAGGAATATATAGTCCTAGTCGGGTAAATTGTATCTCTAAGAGGAGATCCCTTGGCCGTATCCGGCTGGGGCTCTTACCTTGTACCCCTGTTCTCCAGTATATAAGGGGAGGCAGGGTGCCCCCTAAGGGCACGAGTTCATCAGAACGACTCAGATCCTCAAAGGAATACATCACAACTGGACGTAGGGTATTACCTCACATCGAGGGCCTGAACTAGTATAAAATCTCCCCGTGTTCCTTTGCAATCCACCGAGTTTCCATCCACTGGGTAGTCCTATAATCATATTGCCGGTGTAAAACATTGACAGTTGGCATGCTAGGTAGGGGCTTTCGGCGAGATCTACATCAACAACCTCGATGGATCCAACAACATGAGTCGATGGCGACAAATTCTCCCCCGGGGACAAAATTTCGTTTGGAAGCCTCGACTTCATCACCGACATGTTCGGCAACCTCACCATGGCCAACGTAGATCCAATTGAACCGGCCAAGGAACTAGCCGACTCCGCGCCAGTTGGCCCACAAGACGCCGCAGTCACCGTCATCGATCTACTGCGGCAAGCTTTTGCATCATTAAGCCTTGGGACAACTCTCTCCTTCAGCGTCCGACTGGTGCTAGGCCTTGAGCCAGCCCAGGTCGGGCTAGGAAGGGGAGAGATCGTTAATCCCCAGCACGGGCTCAGCAACGCCGTAGATCTACATCTTACGCTGCAGACTCAATCCTCTAGGCTTCAGTTTGGACATGGCTCCGAGCCACTCCAGATTGGATCTAGGGAGGTCGGAGTCATCCTTACTCCGATCAACTACTCGGATTCCGACTCCAAGTCAGACAACGCTTCGGACACAACTTCGGGCACCAATCTGGCAAGTTTCCTTTTGCCCCGCAAGATTTTCATGGCATCAACCCCCCCGCTAGAGGTGCGCCGAGTACAAGAGGAGCAACAAGAAGAGACACGCCGACTACGACAACAGGAGGAAGCCGACCGTGAGGCTCACAACGACGAGCTACGCAAGGCTGGGCGAACCGCTCAGCAACAAATCCTCTAGACCAAAGTCGGCGACCACGACATCTTCATCACACCACAATAGAACGTTGTGGCCACTGCAACCCTGCTGGACACACTCCACCTCGGGCCTGATCACCGGGCCACCCTGACTATCACTAGGATCAAGGCGATGATTACAACTGCTGCCTGTCAGCAGCACCAGCAGTCGGGCGACACACTTGTACCGACCAACCGGTCGGGTTCTCCGACAGTAGGCTCATCTACATCAACACGATGCCGGGCGGCTGGCTCAAGTCAGCCACATGAGGAGTCGTGGCAAACATCACTTTGCAACACCAATAACAACAATCGGCGGCATCACCAGAATGACCGCCGGTTCAACCAAGACCTCCGAGTCTACCTACAACGCGACCTCCACCACAACATAAATGCTCGGCGCAACGAACACATAGAGAACGAGCGCCGCTGAATGGAGGACGAGCACGAGCGTTTCGGTCTTCACCACAAGCAGTTTAACTGCCACGGTCGGAGCCAGAGCCCTCATGAAGATGAAGACGTTCCAGCTTTCACCCACGAGCTACAGGACGTTGACTGGCCATCGATCTTCAAGCCTACGGGGATCAAGAAATACGACGACAAAACCAACCCCGAATCCTGGCTCACCGTATATACTCTGGCAATCCGAGCTGCCAGAGGTGACCATAAAGCCTTGGCTAACTACCTCCCGGTCGCCCTAGCCAACTCAGTGAGGACATGGCTAACAGGGCTCCCAAGGAGGTCGATTGGTTCCTGGGGAGAACTCAGGGAGCGGTTCATCGTTAATTTCCAGGGGACCTACGAGAGGTCATCTTCCGAGCATGATCTATAACAACTGCACCAGAGGAAGAACAAGTCTCTGCGTGAATTTATCAAGAGGTTCTCCGAGAAGCGCAACCAAATCCCAATGATCAAGGACGAGGTCGTCATCGCCGCCTTCCACAAAGGAGTAAAGGACGCCCCGTTCATTGTGAAATTCACTCGGAAGCCTCCAGCCACTGTTAGGGCTCTCTTCGATATGGCAAACAAATACGCCGACTCGGCCGAGGCGGTCGCGGAGGCCCTCGACGAGAAGAAGGAGTCCCGGCAAAAGGACCAGAAGGCGAAAGCCGACAACGAGCCATTGCAGAACAAGTCCAGCACCGCAAGTAGAAGTCAGACAACGAGGTGGCCAATGTGGAGCTTACTCGGTCGTGGCCCCCACGAAACAATGATTACCAGAAGGTCATGAACGGGCCATGTCCCTTCCACACCAAAGGCAAGCATGCGGCCAAAGACTGCTTCATGCTCAAGAAGTTTGCTTCCAAGCAGGCTTCATCATCTGGCGCCGACAAGGACAAGGACAAGCCAGACTCGGGCCTAGCCGACGATTTTTAGGATCCCCAAGCCGAGCTCAACCACATATTCGGAGGGCCGTCTGTGTATGAGTCCAAGTGGAAGCAGAACCTAACAGCACGCAACGTCAACACGGCCTCCACAACAGACGCCCCCAATATTTGCGCTAGTCAGAAACACCCATCACATTCGACTGCACAGATCACCCCGATCGGGTCTCACACCCGGGCCGCTATCCACTTGTCCTGGACCCGGTCATCAAGAACATCAAGCTGAAGAAGGCCCTCATAGACGGAGGCAGCACGCTCAATATCCTCTTCGCCAAGACTCTGGACGAGATGAAGATTCCCCATTCAGATCTGCGGCCGAGTACGGCGCCCTTCCACGGGATAATTCCCGGCCTGTCTTCAACCCCCCTCGGGCAAATAACCTTGTCGGTCACTTTTGGGACACAGAATAACTTCCACACAAAAAACATCTGCTTCGAGGTCGCCGACTTCGAGATCGCATACCACGCGATACTCGGACGACCGGCGCTCGCCAAATTCATGGCGATACTGCACTATACCTACATGGTGCTCAAAATGACTGGGCCAGCAGGAGTCCTCTCCCTCCGCAGCGACATCAAGCAAGCCTTCACCTGCGACAAGGAGAGCTGCAAGTTGGCTCAATCACAAGAGGCAGCAGTCGGACGCAAAAGCATTCGGCAAGCCGCCACAACCGAAGTTGAGGATGATCAAGTAACGGCCAAAAAAGCAGCGAAGTCGGGAATTTCAGCGGACTCTGACACGAAGAAGATCCCCCTGGACCCTTCCGACCCCTCCAAGACTGCTCTAGTCGGGACCGGACTCGACCCCAAATAGGAAGACACGCTCGTCACCTTCCTCCAAGCCAACAAGGATATCTTCGTGTGGAAACCGTCAGACATGCCGGGCGTACTAAGGGAGGTGATCGAGCATGCCCTCAACGTCAAGACAGATGCCAAGCCAGTCAAGCAACGGCTACGGTGCTTCGCCCAAGATCATAAAGATGCTATACAGGAGGAGATAACCAAGCTTCTCGTAGCTGGGTTCATCAAAGAGGTCTATCACCCGGATTAGCTGGCAAACCCAATCCTGGTTCAGAAGAAAAATGGTAAATGGTGTATGTGCGTCGACTACACCGATCTCAACAAGGCGTGCCCCAAGGATCCATTTGGTCTACCCAGAATAGATTAGGTGGTGGACTCAACCGTAGGGTGCGAACTTCTCAGCTTTCTTGACTGTTACTCGGGATACCACCAGATCAGCCTCAAGGAGGAGGACTACCTAAAGACATCTTTTATCACGCCGTTTAGAGCGTACTGCTACATCACTATGCCGTTCGGTTTGAAAAACGCTAGAGTAACGTATCAACGAGTGATTCAGCGGTGTCTACACACTCTACACACTCAGATCGGGCGCAACGTTGAGGCCTACGTCGATGACGTGGTGATCAAGACCAAGTCCAAAGAAGACCTCATCGCTGACCTGGAAGAAACCTTCCAAAATCTTCGAAAATTCAAGATGAAGTTGAATCTAGAAAAGTGCGCCTTCGGTGTGCCATCTGGCAAGCTACTCGGCTTCATCGTCTCGCATCACGGCATCGAGGCCAACCCAGAGAAAGTCAACGCAATAATGAACATGGCACCCCCGACTAGCCAGAAGGACGTCTAGAAGCTAACAGGATGCATGGTGGCACTCAGCCGATTTATTTGTCAACTAGGAGAACGGGGCATGCCCTTTTTCAAGCTATTGAAGAAAGCGGACAATTTCCAATGGACTCTCGAAGCCCAGCAAGCCTTCGAAGACTTCAAGAAATTTCTCACATCACCACCTGTGTTGGCGTCACCAATGCCCAAGAATCATTAATGCTGTATCTGGCAGCAACTACTCAGGTAGTCAGCACGGTGCTAGTGGTCGAGCGATCCGAACAGGGTCACATACAGAAGATTCAACGGCCTGTCTACTTTGCCAGCGAGGTCCTTGCCGACTCAAAGATGAGATATCCGTAGGTTCAGAAGCTGTTGTACAGCCTACTCATCATTGTTCGAAAGCTGGTGCATTATTTCCAAGCATATCAAGTCATGGTGGTCACATCATATCCACTCGGGGATGTCCTGCATAATCGCAAGGCCACCGGCCGAATCGCTAAATGGGTGCTCGAGTTGATGGTGTTCGACATCACCTTTCAGCCACGGACAGCTATCAAATCACAAGCTCTAGCCAACTTTGTGGCCGAGTGGACAGAAGTTCAAATGCCTACATCAACAGTGAAGCTAGAGTACTAGACAATGTCCTTCGACGATTCTCTATGGATCAGTGGCGCCGGGGCCAGCGTCGTACTGATGTCCCCCACTAGCGAAAAACTCAAGTACGTTCTACAAATCCACTTCCCGGCTTCCCACAATGTCGCTGAGTACGAGGCACTCATCCACGGGCTCCGCATCACTATATCACTCGGCATTCATCGACTGGTTGTGCGTGGAGACTCTCAACTCGTGGTGAACCAAGTCATGAAAGACTGGACATGTCTCGACGATACCATGGCGGCATACTGTCACAAGGTCCGCAAGCTGGAAAACAAATTTGACAGGCTGGAGATAACACACGTCGTATGACAATACAATGACGCCGCAGATGAATTGGCAAACATGGGATCCAAGCGAGAGGTGGTCTCGACAGGGATATTTGTCGAGCAACTTATGGAGCTGTCAGTCAAGAAGAAACCAATGCCAGAGTAGTCGGGAGGCGAACCTACCCCGGCGACAGATGAAGTACTACACATATGTCAAGATTGGTGGACTCCTGTTCTCAAATTCCTCCTAGACGATGAACTCCCAGAAGATCGCAGTCAAGCTGAACAAATCAAACATCGAAGCAAGGGTTTCCTAGTCGTCAGAGAAGACCTATACTGAAGAAGTGCATCTGGTGTCCTCATGCGCTGCGTCACCACAGAGGAGGGCAAGCAGGTTCTGTAGTCGATCCACTCGGGTATATGTGGCAACCACGCTGCATCCAGGACGTTAGTCGGAAAGGCTTACCGGCAGGGATTTTTCTGGCCAACAATAGTAACAGATGCAAAAGACATTGTTCACACATGCGAGGGTTGCCAGTTCTACGCAAGACAAACCAATCTCCCAGCCCAAGAACTTCAAACCATCCCAATCTTTTGGCCCTTTGCAGTATGGGGGCTTGACATGGTCGGGCCATTCAAGAAAGCGCCAGGAGGGTTCACACACTTGTTCGCCGCAGTGGATAAATTTACCAAGTGGATTGAGACAAAACCCGTTGCTACCATAACAGTGGCACGAGCAAAGGACTTCATCATGAGTATATTATACCGATTCGGGGTCCCTAACCGCATCATTACAGACAACGGTACTCAGTTCATGGGCGGCGTGTTTCAAGATTTCTATGACGACTTCGGCATCAAGATTTGCTATGTGTCTGTGGCACACCCACGAAGCAATGGGCAAGTTGAACGCGCCAATGGTATGGTCTTACAAGGTATCAAGGCCAAGATATTCAACCGACTACAACCATACGCGGGCTGGTGGGTACAAGAACTCCCATGTGTTCTCTGGTCTTTAAGAACCATGGTTAGTCAAGCAACAGGGCAATCCCCTTGCTTTCTGGTCTACGGTGCCGAGGCTATGTTACCAACCGAGTTAGAGTTCGGCTCTCCACGAGTTTGGGCCTACTCAGAAGACACTTCAAATAATACCCGATTGGTCGAACTAGATCAGTTGGAAGAAGCAAGGGATATCGCAATAATCCAGTCGGCAAGGTATCTTCAAGGCCTGCGTCGCTACCACAACCACAATGTCTGTGGCCGCGCCTTTTTGGTTGGAGATCTCGTCTTGAGAAAAATACAAACCACCAAAGATAGGCATAAATTATCCCCAATTTGGGAAGGGCCATTCATTATCGTTGAGGTTACTCGGCCAGGCGCCTACCGACTGAAGACCGAAGATGGTGCCCTCGTTAGCAACTCATGGAATATAGAACAACTACGTCCTTTCTATACCTGAGTTTTATATATCCCATGTGTATAGTTTTTCTCTGACTCACTACGCCGCTTGTTCCAACCGAGTAGTGAGTCGGGGGCTGCATGTATTATATGTACTTTGTCAATAATATACGAGCCTGTTTTACTTCAGTTATGAAGTTTTGCAACGACTTTTTCATGTTTGCCTGAGTATAGCTTTCTGCGGTGAACGATTTTATTAAGTTCCTATAGACTAACTCGTCTCAGACTATATAGTCGAGTAAAGCTAATGACAACTGAGTAATAATTCAGAGCTTGGCGACATTGCACATATATTTACACATGTCTTTACAAAAGTTTATATGCACCGACTGCATGACGGACTGTTCTTAGATACCCAGGTATCGGGTGATCACCTCTACAGTCGGCCTCACCTTGGATATCAGCTCCAACGCCTCCTCAGGTGTCATCTCCTCGGCGAATCCCTCCCTGATGGCTTCAATGTCTGCCCTAGGGTAGATGGACTTGGTCATCCCTAGGGTTTGGGCTACGCCGACAATAGTACGCTCATCCAAGTACCTCTTCAGGATACTCGGTGCATCGTTAAGGCGCGCCTGCACCTGAGACACCGTGTTGGAGCTGGTTCCCACATGGAGAGGATCCAGCATGTCAAGGAGCCCTTTCATGGACTCGGCAAGGATCTCCCATGACTCCTTGACGACCTTTATCTCCTCTGCAAAAGCCTAGAATTGGATTTGGGCATTGGCTCTAGTAGCTACCCAAGTTCACCAACAAGTAAACTTGTGAGGCAAACTGCAGACGAAGTACTTAATGGATTGGTTAAGATCATTGTCAGTGCAGAGACTTACTTTCATAGTCGGCCTCCCACTTGGCTTTGGCCTTCTCCAGTTTAACTTTTTCCTTCTCGAGCTTGGCGTTGGCCTTCTTCAAGTCAGCCTTCTCTTTTTCAAGCTTGGCCACGGCCTTCGTCAAGTTAGACTTGTCCTTCTCGAGCCCAGCCTTGGCTTTCTCGGCCTCCTTCAGCTGGACTTCTCCCTTTGTTCGGGTCTTCAGCTCGGCTTCGAGGGCTGCACATCATAATAGTCAAGCACTCAACATGGCAGTCAAGGCACAATTGTGCAGTCAGAAAATAACACAGCTGGAGGAATATGCTGAGGGATCAATCAGGGAGACGTTCGGGAGACTTACTTCCAATCTTCTTGGCTTGGTCCCAATTCTCGTTCCTGAGCTGATTAACATCCTCCCTCAGCCAAGATTCCCTCTACTAGCTGTGCCCTTCTACTTCGGCTTTCAAAGCCCGGAGCTGGTCCAATTCATGGAGCTGGGGGCAACCTTGGTCAGGACTTCGTTCATCCTCTCCGAGCGGTCAACCAGTTTCTACTTAGGGAGAAACAGCACGAGGTAAAGTCAAGCATCAGAACACTCATGCAAGGAAGACTACCAAGATTCCAATACGATGAGTTCATACCTTAATCCCCTGGGTTGCGGCGATGGCGGCGCGAAGCAAGTCTTCACGTTCCTTTTTTGCCGCGACCTCGCCATGCTTGTAACTCCTCGCGGTTCCATCGAGGGCCGTCCAGCGGAATGTCCTCGGGAACTTACAGGGAGGCGCTTCGAGCCTGGGGAGATCCTGCCTTTCTGAAAGCGGTGATGACAATGACGACGAAGACAACAACGACGATGACAACAACAACGGCGACGTGGACGGCGACGGGGTCCCGGCCCTCACCTCTATAGCCTCTAGGGCCTCGGGGGCTAGCTTGGGTACTGGAGCAACAGCCTCGACAACCACCCCTCAGTTGGCCGGTGTCGGCAGCCCTGCAGTCAAGACGGTCTTGGTTTCTACAACTGGGACCGCCGCCGGCTCGGCAAGAGTGCTCGCTGGTGCCAACTCGACTAGGGCTAGCTCGACGACGGGGGTAGCCGGAGCGATCTCCTTCAGATCAATGTCTGCCTGCTTCCTACATATTGAGTCAAAGCATCAATATGCTACCATGCTAAACAAGATCTTCAGAAGACCCAGTGCAACTTACCTCTTGGAGAACTTAAGCTGTTGTTTGGGTGATCCGGGGGTGGGCACTGGGGGGGCCACTGGCTGTCGGGCCCGAGGGCACGGTGGTCGGTGGCAGTGATCCTATTCTGGTCGGCCCCGCTCGCGGTGTGGCTGGCTGGGGTGCCCGGGTACTCGACGGCGCCATTCTTGGACGTGATGTTACTGAGCCTGGCAGTGCTAGACTTGGCCTGGTACTCGGCGGCACTCGTATTTGGCTCGATGATGATGAGCTCGATTGCGCTAGTCCTAGCATGGGACTCAGTGGCCCGGGGGCTTCACCGGCGGTGTCCTTTATCTTCAAACTCCCGGCTGCGGCACTTGGCATCATAGCTTTCTTCTTGCCCTGATCTACAACAGGTCTCTTCCCTGCTCTCTTGGAGTCAGGCTGGGCAGCAGAAGGACTCCTCAGCCTCTTCTTCGACTTCATGGCTGACAGCATTTGGGAGTCGTCATCAAACTCCTCACATGACTACAAGCAGTTTAACAATATATTTTACACATTCTGGAGCCAATCTAGGCGTATAATCTGCAAGCATTCACCATAGATGAACTACAAGACAACATTGGCAAGGGTTACCTTTGGGCGCAGCCTCTTCCGGCTATAAGCCACCACAGATCGCCCTGTATCTTCAATTTCGACCACCCGCTGGCAAAGAAATCCAGCAGGGTGTCGGTCACTTTGTACTTGTCTATCAAATCAGCACATTCCCGGCTAGGATCCCCTTTTCCCTTGTAGTCCAAGCTGAAGTGGCACCTCAGCTTCAGTGGCCTCATGCTTCGAGTCAAGAAACGTCTGGCCACCCATGGACTAGACAACCCGGCTTTCTTCAGCTTGTCAATCCTGCCAGCAAGTTTGAGGACCTGCCCCATTTCCTCAGAGGTGGGCAGAGACGACCACTTGGCAATGACCAATGGGGGCAAACCCACGAAAGGGGGAAGGCTTGGCTCTAGATCGGAACAGTAAAACCATTCCTTATGCCAGCCTTTGAGAGAAGATTTCAGAGGGATATTGATATAGGTCTTGTTCATCTCATTTCTGTGTTGGATACCGGCCCCCCCAATTACTTGGATTTTATTCTCGGAGGGCTGGGGCTTGATGTGGAACAAATATCTAAAGAGATTCAAATTGGGTTCCACACCCAGGAAGCATTCACAAAAAGTCACAAAAAGGGAGATTTGCAGAATCGAGTTGGGATTCAGATTCACCAACTCGAGTTCGTAAAAAGCAAGAAGCTGGTGGAAGAACTCGGAAAAAGGAAGAGAAAGACCTCGAGGGAAAAAAGAGGCGAAAACGACGGTCTCACCCTCCTGGGGTTCTGGAACCATTTCCCCTCTAGCCGACCGCCAGTGGACGACATCGTGGCTCTGCAACTTCAATTGTTTCTCCAATCGCTCCAGCTTGGACCGACCACAATCTGAAGTCGGCCACGCCTCATCGGTCACCTCTAGGATCTCCGACGCTCTTGGCATGGCTGGGGTGAGGAGATTTGGGGAAAAGGCCATCAGGGGCTTGGAATGGATGAGGAGGAGCAGAATCGCCCGAGTTTCAGTGGGGAAGAGCGAGCAATGGCGAACCCTAGCGAAGCGGGAGGTGAAATTTCAGCGCGGAAGCTGGAAGACAAAACGATTGGAGGATTGGAGAAGATGAGGGAATCTTTTCTCTCTCTCCCCACCTTTTATAGAGCCGTTTCCAATTCGTGGGCTTGGGCCTACACAGTCGGTATTGGGCCACCAAGACATGAGTTTCTATAGTAGCACGCTTAATATGGGCCGCTCACAGGCTGTGTTAAAATCGCAGTGCTAGTACTACCAACAAGAACTGATGAGATAAACAGGCATGCTTCATGAAGGCCTAATTGCTGAACACATATGTTTGGGTATCTGTTTTATCCACCAGGTAATGAGGATATATCCCTATAAGGGTCACAAGCTGGTCTTCATCAAAATAGGAGATGCAGATATCTCTCAAGTACACCTGACCACTCAATGGATTTAATTTCATAAAGTGGTACTCGGCCTACATGCTTGGCCAACAGTTGCCATGAGCAATATTTTCCAGCCAACATGACCTGAAGAGTCTAGCTTCCGAGTAGTGCTCCACTCGGGAAAGACTATAAATATTTTTTCCAGCCGATATGACGCTGAGGAGTCTAACTTCCGAGTGGGACGCCACTCGGGAAAGACTATAAACACCTCTTCCAGCTGACATGAAGCTGAAGAGTCCTATATACGAGTGGTATGCTGCTCAGCAAAGACTATAAATCATATTCCGGCTGACATGATACCGAAGAGTCTCATATACCAGTAGTATACTGCTCGGGAAAGACTACAAGGTTAAAGATCTTTGACTTTATGTTTAATTGTCTTCACAATTAAGCACAAAGTCGGGGGCTACACCTAATAGGTGCACCTATTCGGCACACACTATTCGTACTTCTACATGGAGCCCTTCATAGCCTTGTTGCCAACTGACATGAAGCAAGACTCGAGAAGAAGACACACTCGGACAAAGAGTACTCGGGAGCAATGTACTCGGGCAATCTTCACCATGGAGGATGAGCACTCGGCATTAGCTGTGACTCAACTATGAAGGTCTCAGGGGCTGCTGTGGAGGCCATGGGCCCCGGGTACCTCATCACAAGCATATGGGCCACTCGGATAGAGGATGGGCCTGGCCTTGTAATTAGAGATATAGTAGCACCCGGCAGACTTTGCCTTGTATAATAAGGAATATATAGTCCTAATCAGGTAAATTGTATCTCTAAGAGGAGATCCCTTGGCCATATCTGGCTAGGGCTCTTACCTTGTACCCTTGTTCCCCAGTATATAAGGGGAGGCAGGGCGCCCCCTAAGGGCACGAGTTCATCAGAACGACTCAGATCCTCAAAGGAATACATCACAACTGGACGTAGGGTATTACCTCACATCGAGGGCCTGAACCAATATAAAATCTCCCCGTGTTCCTTTGCAATCCACCGAGTTTCCATCCACCGGGTAGCCCTATAATCATATTGCCGGTGTAAAACATCAACAGAGGGGTTTCCGAGTGAACTTGGCAATGAACGGGGCATCTTTGACTCCCTTGCGGAGGCGGTGATGACGACCTCGTCCTTGATCATTGGGATTGAATTTCGCTTCTTGGAAAACCTCTTGATGAACTCACGCAGAGACTTGTTCTTCCTTTGGTGCAGCTGGTAGAGATTGTGCTCAGAAGACTGCCTCTCATAAGTTCCCTGGAAGTTGGCGATAAAGTGTTCCCGGAGTTCTCCCCAGGAACTGATTGACTTCTTTGGGAGCCCTGTTAGCCATGTCCTGGCCGAGTCAGCCAGGGCAACTAGAAGGTAGTTGGCCATGGCTTTGTGATCTCCTCCGGCTGCTCAGATTGCTAGATTGTAGACCGTGAGCCAGGGCTCGGGATTAGTTTTCCTTCGTATTTCTCGATCCCAGTTGGCTTAAAACCTCTTGGCCAGTCGACCTATTGTAGCTCCTGGGTGAAGGCCGGTGGACCTTCATCGGCATGAGGACTCTGACTCCGACTGCGGCAGTGAAACTGCTCGTGGTGGAGGCTGAAGCGCTCGTTCTCATCTTCCAGTCGGCGTTGCTCATCTTTCTCTCGTTCGCGGCGCTGCGCATTGATATCCTGCTGAAGGTCACGCCGTAGTCGGCCTCGGAGATCTTGGTTGTCCCGACGGTTGTTTTGGCACCGCCGGTTGTTGTTGGGATTGCCAAGTGATGTCTGGCGTGACTCCGTGTGCGGCGACTGGAGCGGCCGCTCTACGTCGTGTCGAGGCGGATGAGACTGCCATTGGGGAAGCCGACCGGTTGGTCGGTATGAGGGTATCGCCCGACTGTTGGTGCTGCTGGCATGTAGTAGAGGTGATCATGGCTTTTATCCTAGCTATGGTCGGGGTGACCTGGTGATCAGGCCCAAATTGGAGCATGTCCAATAGAGTGGCGCGGCTCGATGTTTACTGAGGTTGTAACCAAGACGTCGTGGTCGCCGATCGGGTACTCCCTTTGCGGAGAATTTGTTGCTGAGCAGTCCGCCCAGCCCTGCGCAAATGTCATTGTGGGTGTGCAAGTGTCTTGCTTCCTCCTCTTGCTGTTCTCACAGTCGGCGGGCCTTCTCTTGCTGGTCGCATAGTCGGCGTGCCTCCTGAGTAGGAGTAGTGCCTTTGGACGCCATGAAGATTTCTCGTGGCAGGGAGAAGCTTGCCGAACTGCTGTCCGACTTTGAGTCAGAATCAGAGTAGTTGATGGGGGTGATGACGACTCCGACTTCCCTAGATCCAATCTCGAGCGGCACTGGGCCGTGTCCAAGTTGAACCCGAGGGGATCGGGTCTGCCACGTCTGATGCTGGTCACAGTTATCCGCGGCGTCGCTGAGTCCGAACAGGAGATTGACGATCTCATTCTTCCTTAGCCTGATCTCGACCGGCTCAAGGCCGAGTCCGAGTCGAACACCGAAAGAAAGAGTTGTCTTGAGACCCAGGCATGTTGAGGATTACCACAGTAAGTCGACGAGGGTTGCCATGGCATTGCGGGGTGGACTGGCGCAGAGTCGGCTTGGTCCCTGGCCGATCGGATCGGGTCTGAGTCGGACAGGGTAAGGTTGCCGAATTTGTCGGTGATGAAGTCAAGGCTCCCGAAGGTGATTGTTTCCCCGGGGGAGAAGTTGATGCTGTTGATTCCGGTGATTGGATCCATCAGGCTTGTGGAAGATGATCTCGCAGATTACCCTACCTAGCGCGCCAACTATCGATGTTTTGCATCAGCAATAAATATATGGGGCTACTCATGAGACCTAAACTTGATGGATTGCAAAGCAACATGAACGGTTTATACTAGTTCAGGCCCTCGAGATGAGGTAATACCCTACGTCTAGTTATGGCGTATTGCCTTTGAGGTTGTATGATTCTGATCTTGGTGATCTTGATGATCCTGCCCTCAGGGGGTGCCCTGCCTCCCCTTATATACCGGGGAACAGGGTTACAGAGTAGGAATCCCAGTCAGACTCCGACCAAGGGATTTCCATCTAGGAATACAATGTGCCCGACTAGGACTATATCCCTTCACTGTCGTATAGGGTTATGTATGCCGAGTACTGTTGTATCCCTAATTACAAAGTTAGGCCCATCCTCTGTCCGAGTGGCCCAATAGCTTCTCATGATGTACCTGGGGCCCATGGCACTGACACCTCACGAGAAGCATATGGGCCACTCGGACATAGGATGGGCCTAACCTTGTAATTAGGGATACAATAGGACTCGACATACATTACCTTGCACGACAAGGAAAGGATATAGTCCTAGTCAGGCACGTTATATTCCTAGAAGGAAATCCCTTGGTCGGAGTCTGACTGGGATTCCTACTCTATAACGCTGTCCCCTGGTATATAAGGGGAGGCAGGGCACCCCTGAGGGCAAGAGAAGAAGAATAGCGCAATCTCACCAGAGAAACCTCAAAGACAATACACCACAACAGGACGTAGGGTATTACCTCATCTCAAGGGCCTAAACCAGTATAAATTGTTTCATGTTCCTTTGCAATCCATCAAGTTAGGTCTCACAAGTAGGCCCATATTCTCATTGCCGATACAAAACATCGACAGTTGGCACGCCAGGTAGGGGCATCGGTGAGATCATCTTCGATAGGCTTGATGGATTCAACCACCGAAGTCGATGGCATCAACTTCTTCCCCAGGCAAACAATCACCTTCGGGAGCCTCGACTTCGTCGTCGACAAGTTCAGCAACCTCACCCTGTCCGACTCAGACCCGATCCGATCAGCTAGGAACCAAGCTGACTCTGCGCCGGTCGGCCCACGTAATGCTGCAGCGATCCGCGTCGACATGCTGTGGCAATCTTCAACATGCCCAGGTCTCGGGACATGTCGATGTTTTGTATTGGCAATAATAATATGGGGCTACTCGTGAGACCTAAACTTGATGGATTGCATAGGAACACGAAACATTTATACTGGTTCAGGCCCTCGAGATGAGGTAATTACCCTACGTCAATTATGGTGTATTGCTTTGAGGTTTCTCTGGTGAGATTTGCGCTATGATTGTCTCTACCCTCAGGGGGCGCCTTGCCTCCCCTTATATACTAGGGGACAGGGTTATAGAGTAGGAATCCCAGTCGGACTCCGACCAAGTGATTTCCTTCTAGGAATACAACATGCCCGACAAGGACTATATCCTTTCCTTGTCGTACAAGGTTATGTATGTTGAGTCCTATTGTATCCCTAATTACAAGGCTAGGCACATCCTCTATCCGAGTGGCCCAAATGCTTCTCATGAGGTACCTAGGGTGCATGGCCTCCATAGTAGCAACCGAGACCTTCATAGTTGAGTCACAGCAGATGCCGAGTGCTTATCCTCCACGGTGAAGAATTCCCGAGTGCATTGCTCCTGAGTACTCTTTGTCTGAGTGCTTCTTCTCCCGAGTCTTGCTTCATGTTAGCTAGCAATGAGGCTATGAAGGGCTTCATAGAAAAATATGAATAGAGTGCACTAAATGCACCTATTAGGTGTAGCCCCCTGACTTTGTGCTTAATTGTGAAACAGTTAAACATAAAGTTAAAGATCTTTAACCTTGTAGTCTTTCCCGAGTAGTATATTACACAGTATGTAGACTCTTTAGTATCATGTTAGCTGGAATAATTTTTGCTCATGGCAATTGGTGGCTAAGCATGTAAGCCAAGTACCACTTCTTGGATTTTAACCCAATGTGTGGTCAGGTATACTTGAGAGATACCTGCATCCCCAATTTTAATGGAGACCAGCTGTCGATCCTTGTAAGGATGTATCTTCAATACCTGGTAAATAATGAAGATATCTGAACACATGTGTCCAGCAATTTGGCTTTTATGAAGCATATCTGATTATTTAATTGATTTCTGTAAATAGCATCTGCACTGTGATTTTAACACAATCAGCAGTTGGCTCTACAGAGCATGCCATTTAGAAACTCATATCTTGTGGCCTAGTACCGAATCAGCCGGCCCAAGCCTACTTATCAGTACAGGCTCTATAAAAGCAGGGAGAAAAAGAAAGATTCCCTCATCTTCTCCAATCCACCAATCGTTTCGTCTTCTAGCTTCCGCGCCAAAATTTCGCACTTCGTCTCACTAGGGTTTACCATAGCCGGCATCTCCTGCTTGAAAATCATGCGATTCCGCTCCGCCACATCCATCCCAAGCCTCCAATAGCATTTCCCCAAATCTTCCCACTCCTAGCAATGCTGAGAGCTTCGTTTGAGATCCCGGAGATGTCCGCGGAAGCTTGGCTGGTTTCGGACTGTGACTTGATGAAGCTGAATTATTTTGAGAAGCAACTAATGCTGCAGCGACAAGAAGTCATCCATTGGCATATCGCTAAAGGGGAATCTATGCCGGCTCCCCGATCTGGTGAGACTGTCGCCTTCACCTCTTTCTTCCATCATGGTCTCGCCCTTCCCTCTTTAGATTTCTACCACCAACTTTTGTTCTTCTATCAACTAGAGTTGGTGAATTTGAATCCCAACTCCATTATGCAAATCTCCATTTTCGTTAGATTGTGTGAATGCTTCCTAGGGGTTAAGCCCCATGTCAACCTTTTCTGGTATTTGTTCCACATTAAGCCCCAGCCTTCCAAAAACAAAGTCCAAGTGATTGGGGGAGCTGGTCTCCAACTCAAAAACGAAATGAAAAAGATTTATTTGTAGGAGTACGCGTAGGCTACGATAGCAGAGAACAAAAATTTCTACCGCGCACACTAGGACATCATGCGAGAGAGGGATCATGGATCGTTACCACTAGACACGTAGCGCAGCGGAAGATGGGTTGGAGAAGCCGGTCAAACCTCGCGCGCGTCGAGGTAGTAGTGGAAGTAGTCGATCTCCGGCCGATCAACGCCGCAACGAGCAGCGCCTTTACCGGTATCCACATGTCCGGGGCTGGAACGCCGATCGTGAGTGTACTAGCACTCGTGGGCGGCTAGGGTTTGGCTCGGGAGGTGGTGGCTAGGGTTTAGCTCAAGGTCAACAGAGAACGTACCATACTCTCCTCGGCCCCTCACCTCCCTATATATAGACCTCTTCACTCGGGCCTCGTGGACGGAGGCCCAATAAGAGTCTACTCGGATCTCTATCTGAATCGAGCCCATATTCAAATCACATTCGAATAAGTGTTCCAACCCGTTAAGTGTGCGACCCTGTAGGTTCACGTATATTTTGTTGCGACCCAGAAACACCTTTCTGGTCACCCTGTTAATAGCGGCCTCTAGCAAGGCATATTAACCCCAAAATATACGTAAAGATCATATCGGCTGAACCTGTAATGCCCTCATGTACAAATCCCTTTGCCTCACGATATCGATTGAGCTCAAGGCGAGACTTGTGTCATCCTCTTAATAGCTCAATCACTCTCTCGATCCTGTGATGGATTACAAACTTGTGATTGACACCTCAATCACCCTAGCATGGCCATGCACTTCCATAATACATTACATCGAGGGGCCCAGAGATATCTCTCCCGTCAGGAGGGGCAAATTCTATCTTGATCATTCACATCCCACTACATATTTCATAGCAAACCCGAAGACTACTTTTATAACTACCCAGTTACGGAGTAGTGTTTAGTAGTCCCAAAATAAGCTACTACGTATGTTGGGAACCATGATAATCTCAAGTCTAAGGACTCTACATAAACACTACTTGAGACTAACTGATGACACATGAAATCTCTGCAGTATCTCACGGCGGGTCTATCCAACATATGTTCACTAACATATGTCCATATTATCGATTTGGTATCTTCATACCATGATCCATGAGACATGATCATCAATCAATACATATGCTGATGTTAGAATCATATTTGTTCCTCATATGATATACGATCAGGGATCATTTAGAAATAGCAACATTTGATATTAAGAGTCTTATGAATAAGTCACGTACTCATTGATCAATAATGATAATGTCTATTTCAAGGAACCAATCAATACATTATAAACATAGCATGTGATATATATAACATCTCCATGTTGCCTCTAGGGCATATCACTAACAGTCTCCCACTTGCACTAGAGTCAACCATGTAGGTATCTTATACCCATTGCCCTAATGTGAGCCTCATGCTTTGGCTAGGGAAGCGGCTTTGTCAACGGATCTGCAATGTTCAAATCCATCTGTACTTTGCATATCTTTACATCGCCTCTCTCCACTATCTCGCGGATGAGATGAAAACGCCGTAAAATGTGCTTGGACTTCTGGTGAGATCTAGGCTCCTTGGCTTGCGCAATGGCCCCACTATTATCACAGTAGAGGTTCATCGGACTGAAGGCACTAGTCATCACACCAAGCTCGGAAACAAATTTCTTGATCCAAATAGCTTCTTTAGCAGCTTCAGAAGCTGCAATGTACTCGGCTTCCGTTGTAGAATCACCAACTGTCTCCTGCTTGGAACTCTTCCAGCTCACCGCACCGCCATTTAGGCAGAACATAAATCCAGATTGCGATCTAAAATCGTCTTTGTCAGTTTGGAAGCTAGCATCAGTGTAACCATTTACAACGAGCTCTTCTTCACCACCATAGACAAGGAACACATCTTTAGTTCTTCTCAAGTACTTCAAGATGTTTTTTACAGCAATCCATGACCTTCACCTGGATCTGATTGGTATCTACTCGTAGCACTTAAAGCATACGAGACATCTGGACGTGTACAAAGCATGCATACATAATGGACCAATGGCCGAAGCATATGGGATCGCATTCATCTTTATCCGCTCATCAGATGTACTAGGACACTGACTCCTGCTAAGATTTATACCATGTGACATAGGGTAGGAACCTTTCTTGGAATCCTGCATGTTGAATCTCTTCAACACCTTGTCAATGTATGTATCTTGACATAATCCAATTAGCCTTCTTGATCTATCTCTATAGATCTTGATGCCCAGAATGTATGCCGCCTCTCCTAAGTCTTTCATAGAGAAACTATTTTTCAATGAAGACTTAACAGATTCGAGCATAGGAATGTCATTTCCGATCAGTAATATGTCGTCCACATATAAGATCAGAAATACAAGTGCGCTCCCACTAGCCTTTTTATAAACATAAGGCTCTTCTTCGTTCTTGATGAAACCAAACCGAATGGATCCATAAATGGATCTTTGCAGCTTGCATATCTTTCCAGCTGATTGTGGATCGACAAAACCCGTGGGCTGGTTCATGTACACATCCTCACTCATATTTCCATTAAGGAAAGCTGTTTTGACATCAATTTGCCATATTTCATAGTCAAAATATGCAGCAATCGCTAGAATGATCCGAATAGACTTTAGCATTGCGATGGGCGAAAAAGTTTCATCATAATCAACACCTTGAATTTGTTTGAAACCTTTGGCCACCAATCGTGCCTTATAGATGTGAACATTTCCATCCATGTCTATCTTTTTCTTGAAAACCCATTTGCACCATCAGGTGGATCAACCAAGTTCCAAACTTGATTACTATGCTTGGATTCAATTTCGGATCTCATGGCTTCAAGCCATTTCTCAGAGTCTGGACCCACCATCGCTTCTTCATTGGTCCTAGGCTCATCGTTGTCTAACAACAATATGTCCCTTTGTTGAGTAGTCAAGAACATGTACCTCTCAGGTACACGGCGTGACCTCTCTGACCTACGTGGTGCCGGGGTGTCTACAACAGGTTCTTCAACACTTTGTTCATCCTGCTGTGGTTCTGTAGGAGCTGAAACATTTTTAGGTGTTTCTCGAATTTCTTCGAGTTGCACCGTTCTCCCACTATCCCTTCTTGAGAGAAACTCTTTCTTCTCTAAAGACACCATGTCGGGGGCGACAAACACTTTGCCTTCATGTTGATTATAGAATTAATATCCTTTTGTTTCCTTAGGATACCCGACAAAGAAGCATTTGTCAGACTTAGGAGTGAGCTTATCAGATTGCAAACGTTTTACATAAGCCTCACATCCCCAAATCTTAAGGAAAGACAAGCTAGGACGTTGTCCTGTCCACATCTCATATGGTGTCTTTTCTACTGACTTTGATGGAACTCTGTTTAGTGTGAATGCGGCTGTTTCAAGAGCGTATCCCCAAAAAGAAAATGGAAGATCACATTGGCTCATCATGGATCGCACCATATCTAATAAAGTGCGATTTCTCCGTTCAGATACCCCATTCCACTGGGTGTTCCTGGTGGAGTCAACTATGGAACAATTCCACACAATCCTTCAGATGATTGCCAAACTCGTGGCTCCAAATACTTGCCTCCACATCAGATCGTAGAAACTTGATTGTTTTACCTAAATGATTTTGTACCTTCATTTTGGAATTCCTTGAACTTTTCAAAGGATTCAGACTTATGTTTCGTTAGTACACACACCCATATCTATTGAAGTCATCAGTAAAAGTTATGAGTACCAAAACCACCTCTGGCTATTGGCTCATTGGTCCACATACATCAGTTTGTACGAGTGCCAATAAGTCACTTGCCCTTTCACTTGACCGGTGAAAGGTGCCTTGTCATCTTGCAAGTAAACAAGATTCACATGTCTCAAATGATTCAAATCAAATGAGTGTAGAAGACCATCTCTATGGAGCCTCTCTATGCGTTTCTCATTTATGTGACCCAAGCGACAATGCCAGATAAACGTGGGATTCAAATCATTAGGACGTTGTCTCTTTGTATTAATGTTATAGACCGGTGTCCCTTCAGATTAGAACGTATAACCCATTCACAATAGGAGTATGACAATAGAACATATCTTTAAAAGAAAGAGAACAACCATTGTCACAGATCTAAAAGTCATAACCTTCTGCTTGCAAATATGAAGCAGAAATAACGTTCTTGGAAAGAGATGGAACACAATAACAATTATTCAATTCCAAAACTAATCTTGAAGGTAAAGATAATGGCATGGTGCCAACAGCCACCGCAGCAACTCTTGGTCCATTGCCAACGCAAAGATCCACTTCGCTCCTTCTCAAACTCCTACTTCTTGTTAGCCCCTGCAACGACGTGCATATGTGAGCAACCGATCCCGTATAAAATACCCAAAAATCAGTAGATGAAGTAGCAAGATTGATCTCTATAACATTTATACCTAAAGTGGAAGTCGCACTTCCCTTCTTCTTGAGATCCTCCAAGTGCTTTGGGCAGTTCCTCTTCCAATGTCCTGCTTCCTTGCAGTAAAAGCAAACAGCGTCAGGAACAGCGCCCTTCTTGTCATGCTTGGCCTTGGTTCTGCTCGCGATCTCTCGGGAGTTAACTTTCTCTTGAGCGCATTTCATTGACATTGGGCTTTGCCCTTCCTTTCTGCATATCATCACATGACTGTGCTTTTCTTAATGGTTTTCCTCGGCAGTTTTAAAGCATCCCATGCAACTCAGCCAAGGTCTTGTCCATGTTTTCATGTGATAGTTTAGTATGAATGGCTCAAAACTCGGGAGGGAGCGCACTGGAGAATCAATCAGTAGCCAACTCTTGCTAAGGGGAAAACCAAGCTTTTCCAGACTCTCAATGTAGCAATCATCTTAATCAATGGGGCTGAATGGATTCCTTGTAAAGCCTGCACGCTAAATAAGGACTTTGAGTGTTGAACCTCTCAGCCCTTGCTTGGTTCTCAAACATACCATGCAACCCCACAATGATATTGTAAGCATTTTTGTATTCTCATATTGCTTCTTGAAGCTCAGAGGGACATTGTGCAAGCAGAGGCAGCTCACATCAAGAGAATCTTCTGTGCTTCTCATAAGCTCTCTGTGCAGCCCACAGAAGCATTTGTGCAAGTTCTCAGGAAAGGAGTCTCAAGACATGACTCCTTGCGGCTCTTGCTTGAGAACAATTCTCAAGTTGCGATACAATCCATAAAGTCGTTCCATG
>RYFJ01003018.1:0-205652 GCA_003991445.1 Oryza meyeriana var. granulata | reverse complement strand
CTTTTTTTTATAGCTGCTGTTGTGTCAAGCACTCTTAACAGGTTCTGTTATTTTAATTTAGAAAATGCAGCCATGAAATTGGTGAGATTGGCTTCAGAACCTGATAGACAAACACTTACAACTGTTGAGGAGAAAATGATTTTCCAGTCATGCTACAAAGAAAACAACACAATCAAATCATCCAAATTACATGGACATGGATATTTGGCTACGTATCGAACTCGTAGAGAAACTTATGCAAGAGAACCTTGAAGTACATGCACGTGCTTCAAGCTGTAGCTAGGGAGAAGAGCATTGCTTTTGAAGCGGAGGTTGAGAAGCTTAAAGAACAGATTGCGCAAGAAGCGCAGAAAGGAAAGGGAGAAAGAAGAAATACGAGGAGGATGCAAGAAGAGCTGGAAAATGCTAGATAAACATAAGAGAAGAAATGAAGCAAGAATGTTTCTTAATATACTAGCGCAGCACAAAGAAGGAACTATGAATATTGGTATTGAGAATAATTTTTCATCCTTTGTCCTCTTAAATAAACTTATGATATGATGCCTAAATCTTTTAACACAATATTTGTATGTGTAGAGTACCCCGCAAAACAATGCCAGTATACAAGTTGCGCCAAGCATACAAGAGGAAGATGGGACTGGTGAACATGAAACTGAAAATGAAGATGGGTTTACAGGAGGTAATGACACTCTTGCACTATGTTCCATGTATCTTGAGCTATGCACCTTGAACTATAGCTAAAATAGATCAAACAATTTAATGTTTGTAGACTCAGCCTGGAAGCGTTGTCACCGTACAAAAATATGCACCAGCACCTACTTCGCTCCAGTAAAAGTACTGCAGCTCTCAACAAAAGTCTTTCATGAAAACACTGCAAATGTGGCTGCACCGAAGACTATATCACTTCACAGCAGCTGATGAATAGAAAAGAAATAATCCCAAAAGGAGGAAGGTAACTACTGCAATATGTTATCAGCTAATTGGAATCTAAATTCTTGCATCATTTGCTGAAATTTTATCAAATGTGACCTTCCTTGTAGAACTAGAAATGTAGAAAATACATTTATTAACATACGTGCTGAAATACTGCAGCTTGTGCAGTTTTGATTGGGTGAATTGTTCGAGTAGTATTTATCTTTTCTGTGTATACTTGATAATACCAAAGTTGTAGAGGGTTTAGAGATGTTTGGATCATCATGAAAGGTCAAATGATTTTAGCCTTGGAGAATTGGGAGTTATGAATTTTGTAAGTAGCCGGTCAGTGTTTTGACCTTGCTCTGAACATGCAGGTGGGCGTTTGTGTTTTTGACCATAATAACTTGCAGAATCTTATTTAACAAATAACTAGAAAGATGTAGATAATTTCATGGGCTTTCCGTATTGTAAAAGATATAATAATTGTTTTCGTTGTCTAGAACTCTAGCTTATGATTTTCTAATCAACTGTACTGCTGCGCCTTAAAAATTCAGAGAATTTGATAGAAACTGATTATATGTACATAACTGTTTCCATAGTTTTGATTACTTAGAACCATGTTTATATCTGAATCTCTTTATATTTTGTGCAAGAATTAGTAAACTTAATATTGTTCTAATATCGTGACCTTCCTTGTAGAAATAGGAAATGTAGGAAATACATCTTAACATACGTGCTGAAAACTGCATCTTGTGTGCAGTTTGATTGGGTGAATTGTTCCGAGTAAGTAATTTACCTTTTCTGTGATACTTGATAATACCAAAGTTGTAGAGGGGTTTAGATATGGTTTGTCATCATGAAAGGTCATGATTTTAGCCTTGGAGAATTGGGGAGTTATGAATTTTGTAAGTAGCCGGTCAGGTTTGACCTTGTTCTGAAACAGTAGTGGGTGTTTGTGTTTTTCTACCATGATAACTACAGAATCTTATTTAACAAATAACTAGAAAGATGTAGAGAATTTCATGGGCTTTCCGTATTGTTAAGAATATATTTTTTGTTGTCTAGAACTACTAGTTTATGATTTTTCTAATCACTGTTAACAACTGCTGCTGCGATGTCTACGGTGGTTGTTAAAATTCAGAGAACTTTGATAGCAAACTGATTATATGTACATCACTGTTTCCATAGTTTTAATTAATTAGAACCATGTTATATCTGAATCTAAGTTACATTTTGTGCAAGAATTAGTAAACTTAAATATTGTTCTACATATCCCAATCTTATTCTTTTGGCGTAAGGTGGACAAGGTTTCACGTGGGAGACTCATAATCAATGCGAGGACATAGCCAAGGCGATGACATGTTGGGCCTGCTAGGAACTCTCGAGTGCTGCATAGATGTTAGGAAGTTTTTAAAAAGTTGTCAAATAATGAGTGAACTGTACACTCGTTTATGAATTTTTAGCTACTATTATTCATGTTTGCAACATATTGAATGATTGATTATAATTAATATATGTGAGTGGCAATTGCTTTTGTATGGTTTTATTGATTTGCAATGATGATTTATTAAACCAAAAATTAAATGTTACTAGCGTTGCAATAAAAGCTATGCCCTGCAATATGCTTAATGATCAACAGACTTATTTTACGTTGCAAATAATAGTATTGCCACGACATTACTATTGTTGCAATAACAATTAATCTCCCGCAACGAATAAATATTATGTGGCAAATGATACTGTTGCAACGGCAACCAGAGTCGTGGCAATAATGAACGGTAATCATCACAACGGCTAAATTTGCATGGCAAATGATACTTTTGCCACGCCACTGACAACCGATGGCATACCAATATCATCTCTTGCAACGAATAAAAAAACCGTTGGCAAATGATACTTTTGCCATGCACAAACGATTGTGGCAATAATGTATACTTCTCGCAACGAAATAAAATTGCGTGGCAAATGTTTACTTGCCACGGCATAACGGTCATGGCAACAACACCTTAGGCAACAAAATTCTAGCGTGGCAACAAAATTCTATTGCTACGCTATTGCTCGTTGCTTTACCCACCTGTTGCTACGAAGACGAGCGTGGCAAGTGCTCTGTATTGCCACGCCAGTGAATGTTTGCGATAACGTTCTATTGCCCCAATGCTTGGCAACGGACAGCTATGTTGCAAGAAAAGCTAACTCTTGCAACGCCAAACTAGCAACGGTTGCAAGTTCTTATTGCAATTGTGACTTTTTGCAACCATTGGCAACTGAACGCGATTTGGTGCAAGAACTACCTTTTGCAACCAAATTGGGCCTATTGCAACGTTTTCTCGTCGTTGCGCAAGGGTTAGAAGTTTTGTAGTGACATCTGTTGTTGTCAGAAGGATAGATGACCTCAAGAGGGCCGGCTTGACAGGTCCCTTGGGTGGTCTCGTCGCTTTCTGACAAGGCGCGTTCAGCGCTGAAGCTTAGGAAGCTCATTCGGCTGGGCCTTCAAATGGCAAAAATGATCCTGACCGAGTGAGGCAACGACGTCGGCGGACAAGAGGAGGTGACCACGACCCTATTCGGACTACTTCTCTGAAGGGGTGATCGCAACTGAGGACGACAAGCGCCCGGATTGCGGCTTAATAGCTTTATAATTCGGCCTCGGACCAAGGTAACCTTTATCCTTCCTCTATGATGAATGCCCGTGGGACCGTAGTTGTTCAGCATAGTGTGACGCATTTGGTTGACTCATTTGTAGTGGCATGAAGAATTTGATGAAGACTCCCATCCATTGTCGGCTGTCGCGTCGAAGAAGAGGCCGAGGAGTTCCCTCTTGCTGCCCAACCGACTCTAAGAGAGCGGGAAGAAACCGATGTTTATATCGGCGCGAGGGGGCCATGACGGCGGCCGCGACATGAGCGGAAGCAATTGAAAATAAAGACCGCTGCTACCTGCGTGCACGCCCACGCGGTCAAGTCCCAGGTTTGTAGACACCCGCGCTGCTGGGTTTGAGCCCGACGTTGTCGAGCTCCAACCTACGGCATGGCGCCACCGAGGGGGCCCGGCTAGAGCAGACGCCGCCTGGGGTCGAATGGCACCCGAGCCGACCATAATTACGGAGTCGGGCCGACTCGGGTTGATACACCTCTGTCGACTATGACGCGACCGGCCGACTGGCCGGAGCTAGCGCTCCCCGGGGTGCAGGTCACCTGGGCAAGAACTGAGGTTCTCCAAGAGGTGCACTGCTCCGGGTCTTCTGTAGTCTTTTGTGTGTTGAAGTAATGTCTTGATGTCTTGCTTCGTTGTGCGGAAGCGGCTCGATATGATCTCCCCAAGGAGGTCACGCCGTCTGCTCCACTTGATGAGAGTCTTGCCCCAAACCGAGCCAGGACAGCCGCGAACAACCCCTGTATGACGCCGGTCGCCTACAGCTCTGGTCATTGAGACCGAAGTGGCCCTGACTACAAGGCCCGCTGTGCCTGGCACCGACGAGGAGAGGCTGGCTGCATGCTGATCGCACCCAGCCCCCCGTAGAGCGCCGCTCATCACGAAGCCGCGGACGAGCCCCTGAGCAGTCCCTTTCGGAGGTTGCGGGGGACGAATGGACGCGCTGAGGCCAGGACCCCATCGCCCGTCGTGGTCGTCGCCATCGTCGTCGCCGTTGCCTGGCGCCGCCGCCGCCAGAGATCCCACATTTGCCTCGCGATCACAGCCCCTCCACGTGTGATGTCCCCGGACCTTCACAATGAACAGCTCGCGACAGTACTGCGAAAAAAGCTTCAGGCTCGATGAAGTCGTTGCAAGGAGAAGAGCGCGAAAAGCCTGCTTCGCTGCTGCCATCAGCGGTTGCAGGGGGTCGCGGTATGAGTCTGTAGTAAAGTCTTTGGCAATCTTCGTGTTTTGATGTCTGACTCCGTCCTATGATTCGTCTCTTTTTTATCCTAAGCAGAAGCTATGTTGTTGACCGTCAATGAGGCGATGAACGGAGTCACTTGGTCGAGGTAGCTCCCCACCTCGCAGAATTAGAGCAGCTTCCGGCGTGAAAGCCAGAGATGCGAAGGCGTCTGCGGGGAGGGAGGCCTGGCTGAAGAGTGGCGCCGATCAGCTCAGGGCGGAGACATGGGCCCTAGCCGGAAAGATCAGAGTAAAGATCCTCGAGTATATCTTCCCGACCGAACGTTGATGTAATTTCATCCAGCTTCTGCGTTGTTCGACTGCCCAGTTGTGTCAGTACTGCACGGTTGAGAGCTCTATGGCTAATCGGTGGTGCAGACCTCGAAGCGGAGTTAAGACCCGAACAGAGAGTGGAATCGTAGCTGAAGGACCGAAAGAGAAGCCACCAGGCCGAGCTTGAGAAGGTCAAGGCCCGACCTGACAAAGGTCCAACACCGCAGCTTGACCAGGAGAAGTCCGAGTTGGAGAAGGCCGTCGTCAAGCTCTCCCACAGGAGAAAAGGCTGAACTGGAGAAGACCATGGCCGGGTGGGAGGCTGACTAGAAAAGTAAGTCCTCACCTGACCTGTGATCTTAGCCAATCCATTAGTTATCCTGTGTTGTAGCGAATTTGACAAGCTACTTGCCGGTTGATCTGGGCAGACATGAGAACCAATGTCCGGGCCCAGTATCAGTTCTTACACGGAGGAGATAAGGTTGATCAGGGAGTCACGGAGGAGGGCGCCCTCGTTCGGGTCCATGAAAGGGCTCCCTGACTTTATAGATCCCCGCCCAGTGGGAACCAGCTTGCAGCAGAATCCCTCAGATAGTGGGCATCTCGAGGATGCACCGAGTGCCTTGAAGGTACTCGGGAGCGTGTTGTCGTCGGCGTGCCCAAACGCCTTGTGGCGATGACCAAAATCCATATACCCAGGGCAGATATTGAAAGCCATAGCAGGGGAGGGGTTTGCCAAAGAGACGACGCCAGAGGAGGCGCTGGAGCTGAATCGAGCCCGGAGCGAAGCCGGCTGCAGAAATAATTAACCGAGACCTGGGTCTGTGAGGGCAATATGTCATGTAGTCGGAGACATATGAACTTGTATCAACAAGCATGTGTAAAATTGTGTGCAATGCGCCTAAGCTATTAGTTCAGTTGTCATTAGCTTACTTGACCGTGTAGTATGCACCGAGTTAGTCTGTCAGAACTCTAATAAAAACTTCGAAGTAAGAGGCTGTACTCGGGCAAACGTGACAGTCATAGTAAGGCTTCATAACCAAAGTGAAATAAGCTCGTATGTTATTGACAGCGCACATATATACATGCAGCCCCCCGACTCACTACTCGGTTGATATAAGCAGCGTAGTGAGTCAGAAGAACATGTACACACATGAAAAAATTATAGAACTCAGGTCATATAGAAAGGACGTACTGTTCTATGTTCCATGAGTTGCTGATGAGAACGCCGTCTTCGTCTTCAGTCGGTAGACGCCTGGCACGCGTGACTCGGCTATCTAATGAATGGCCCTTCCCAGATTGGGGATAATTTATGCCTGTCTTTGGTGGTTTGTATTTTCCTCAGAACGAGATCCCGACCAAAAACGGTGCGGCCACGGACATTGGCGATTGTGGTAGCGACGTAGGCCTTGAAGATACCTTGCCGACTGGATAGTTGCGGTGTCTTCTTGCTCTTCCAGCTGATCTAGTTCGACCAGTTGGGGTATTGTTGGAGTCATCTTCTGAGTAGGCCCGGACTCGTGGAGAGCCAAACTGTAACTCGGTAGGACTAGCATAGCCGCGGCACCGTAGACCAGAAAGAAAGGGGATTGCCCTGTCGCCCCGACTAACAGTGGTTAAGAGACGACACAAAGGACTGAGAGATTCCTACGCAGGAGAACGGATGGAGTTCTTGTACCACCGGCCCGCATATGGTTGTAGTCGGTCGAATATCCTGGCCTTGATTCCTGTAGACCATGCCGTTGGCTCGTTCAACCTGCCCGTTGCTCCGCGGGTGTGCCACAAATGCATAGTAGATCTTGATGCCGAAATCGTCGCAGAAGTCTTGGAATACGCCCGCCGCGAACTGAGTACGTTGTCGGTGATGATGCGGTTACGGGACTCCAAAACGTATAAATACTCATGATGAAGTCTTTGCTCGTGCCGCTGTAATTGTTGCAACGGGTTTAGTCCTCAATCCACTTGGTGAACTTATCCACCGCGACGAATAAATGTAGTGAACCCTCCTGGCGCTTTCTTGAAAGGCCGACATGTCGAGCCCCCATACTGCAATGGCCAGGAAATGGATAGTCTTGGAGTTTCTGGGCGGGAAGATTTGTCTGTCTTGCGTAGAACTGGCAACCCTCGCACTTGCGAACGATGTCCTTGGCGTCTGTTACTACTGTGGGCCAGAAAAATCCCTGCCGGTAAGCCTTTCCGACTAACATCCTGGATGCGGCGTGGTTGCCACATTTGCCCGAGTGGATTGAATGCAGAATCTGCTTGCCCTCCTCGGTGGTGACGCAGCGCATGAGGACACCAGATGCGCTCCTTCGGTATAGGTCTTCTCCGACTAGCAGGAAGCTTTTGCTTCGACGCTTTATCTGCTCGGCTTGACTGCGATCTTCTGGGAGTTCGTGAGAAATTTGACAACATGAGTCCTCCAGTCTTGACATATGTGCAACACCTCATCTGTGGTCGGGGTAGGCTCGCCTCCCGACTGATCTGGTGCCAGTTTCTTCTTGACTGATGGCTCCATGAGTTGCTCGACAAAGATTCCAGTTGGAACTGCTTCTCGCTTGGATCCCATGTTTGCTAGCTCGTCTACTGCGTCGTTGTATTGGCGCAGGACATGTGTGATTTCCAGCCCATCGAACTTGTTTTCCAGCTTGCGGACCTCCTGACAGTATGCCGCCATGGTATCGTCGAGACAGGTCCAGTCTTTCATGACTTGGTTTACCACGAGTTGAGAATCTCCGTGTACAACCAGTCGACGTATGCTAAGTGATATAGCGATGCGGAGCCCGTGAACAAGTGCCTCGTACTCGGCGACGTTGTGGGAAGCCGGCAAGTGGATTTGTAGAACGTACTTCAGTTTTTCGCCAGTGGGGGACGTCAATATGACTCCGGCCCCGGCGCCACCGATCCGTAGAGAACCGTCGAAGTACATTGTCCAATACTCTAGCTTGGCTGTTGGTGTAGGCAGTTGGACTTTTGTCCACTCGGCCACGAAGTCGGCTAGAGCTTGAGACTTGATTGCTGTCCGTGGCTGAAAGGTGATGTCGAACGCCATCAACTCGAGTGCCCATTTAGTGATTCGGCCGGTGGCCTCGCAATTATGAAGGACATCCCCGAGTGGAAATGCTGTGACCACAGTGACTTGGTGTGCTTGGAAATAATGCACCAGCTTCCGGACTGTGATAAGTAGGCCATATAGCAGCTTTTGGACCTGCGGATATCTCGTTTTGGAGTCGGCAAGGACCTCGCTGACGAAGTAGACTGGCCGTTGTATTTTTTGAATATGACCCTATTCGGATCGCTCAACCACCAGCACCGTGCTGACTACCTGTGTTGTTGCCACCAGATATAGCATTAGCGGTTCCTGGGGCAGAGGTGACGCCAACACAGGGGGTGATGTGAGGAATTGTTTGAAGTCTTCGAAGGCTCGCTGGGCTTCTGGAGTCCATTGGAAATTGTCGGTCTTTTTGAGTAGCTTGAAGAAGGGCATGCCCCGCTCGCCCAGTCGGGAGATAAATCGGCTGAGTGCCGCCATGCAGCCTGTCAGCTTCTGGACGTCCTTGAGGTTGGTCGGGGGTGACATGTGCCTGATGGCGTTGACTTTCACCGGGTTGGCCTTGATACCGCGGTGCGAGACGATGAAGCCGAGTAACTTTCCGGATGGCACACCGAAGGCGCATTTTTCCGGGTTCAACTTCATCTTGAATCTTCGAAGGTTTTGGAAGGTTTCTTCCAAATCAGCGATGAGGTCTTCTTTGGACTTGGTCTTGATCACCACATCGTTGACGTAGGCTTCCACGTTGCGCCCGATCTGAGTGTGCAGACACCGCTGAATAGCCCTTTGATAGGTTGCGCCGCGTTCTTCAGACCGAACGGCATTGTGATATAGCAATACGCTCCAAACGGTGTGATGAAAGATGTCTTCAAGCAGTCTTCCTCCCTCAGGCTGATTTGATGGTATCCCGAGTAGCAGTCGAGAAAGCTGAGTAGGTCGCACCCTGCCGTGGAATCAACCACCTGATCTATCCGGGGAAGACCAAATGGGTCCTTGGGGCACGCTTTGTTGAGGTCGGTGTAGTCGACGCACATGCGCCATTTACCATTTTTCTTCCGGACCAGAATTGGGTTTGCCAGCCAGTCTGGGTGGTAGACCTCCTTGATGAACCTGGCTGCGAGGAGCTTGGTAATTTCCTCCCGGATAGCATCTTTGCGGTCTTGAGCGAAGTGCCGCAGCCGTTGTTTGACTGGCTTGGCATCTGTCTTCACATTTAGGGCGTGCTCGATCACCTCCCTTGGTACGCCCGGCATGTCGGACAGTTTCCACGCGAAGATACCCTTGTTGGCTTGGAGGAAGGTGACGAGCGCGTCTTCCTATTTGGGGTCGAGTCCGGTCCCGACTAGAGCAGTCTTGGAGGGGTCGGAAGGGTCCAGGGGGATCTTCTTCATGTCAGAGTCCGCTGAAATTCCCGACTTCGCTGCGTTTTTCACCGGAACTTGATCTTGCTCGACTTCTGTTGTGACGGCTTGCCGAATGCTATTGCGCCCGACTGCCGCCTCTTGTGATTGAGCCAGTTCGCAGCTCTCCTTGTCGCAGGTGAAGGCTTGCTTGACGTTGCTGCGGAGGGAGAGGACTCCTGCTGGTCCAGGCATCTTTAGCACCATGTATGTATAGTGCGGTATCGCCATAAATTTGGCGAGTGCCGGTCGTCCGAGTATTGCGTGGTACGCAGTCTCGAAGTCAGCGACCTCGAAGCAGACATTTTTTGTGTGGAAATATCCCGCGTGCCGAAGGTTACCGGCAAAGTTATCTGCCCGAGTGGAGTTGATGACAGGTTGGGAATTATCCCGTGGAAGGGCGCAGTGCTCGGCCGTAGTTCTGAACGAGGGATTTTCATCTCGTCCAAAGTCTTGGCGAACAGGATATTAAGCGCACTGCCTCCGTCGATGAGGGTTTGCTTCAGCCTGATGTTTCTGACGACCGGGTCCAGGACGAGTGGATAGCGTCCCGGGTGGGAAACCCGATCTGGGTGATCTGCGCGATTGAAGGTGATGGCCATCTCTGACCAGCGCAGGTATTGGGGGGTGTCGGCCGTGGAGACCGTGTTGATGTCACGCGCTGAAAGCTTCTGTTTGCGCTTGGACTCGTACGCAAGTGGCCCCCCGAAGATATGGTTGAGCTCGGCTTGAGGATCATGGAAATTGTCAACCGGACCCGAGTCTGGCTTGTCTTTGTCCTTGTCGGCGCCAGACGATGAAGTCTGCTCGGAGGCAAACTTTTTGAGCATATAGCAGTCTTTGGCCGCGTGCTTTCCCTTGGGGTGAAAGGGGCATGGCCCGCTCATGACTTTCTGGTAGTCGTTGTTCCGCTGGGGCCGCGACCGGCTGCGCTCCATGTTGGCCACCTCGTTGTCCGACTTCCGTTTACGGCTGCCAGACTTGTTTTGAGACGGCTCGTTGTCGGCTTTCGCCTTCTGTTCTTTCTGTCAGGGCTCCTTCTTCTCGTCGAGGGCCTCGGTGACCGCTTTGGCCGAGTCGGTGTATTTATTGGCCATGTCGAAGAACGCCCGGACTGTGGATGGTGGCTTCCGAGTGAATTTTGCAATAAGCGGAGCGTCTTTTACCCCTTTGCGAAAGGCGGCGATGACAGCTTCGTCTTTGACGGTTGGGATTTGGTTGCGCTTCTCGGAAAACCTTTTGATGAATTCGCGCAAAGACTTGTTTTTCTTTTGGTGCAGTTGATAAAGATCATGCTCCGAAGCGGGTCTGTCGTAGGTCCCCTAGAAGTTAGCGATGAACCGCTCCCTGAGTTGTCCCCAGGAACTGATCGACCGCCTCGGGAGGCCTGTCAGCCATGTCCTCGCCGAGTCGGCTAGCGCGACTGGGAAGTAGTTAGCCATGACTCTGCTGTCGCCCCCAGCAGCTCGAATTGCCAGGGTGTAAACGGTAAGCCAGGACTCTGGGTTTGTCTTGCCGTCGTACTTTTCGATCCCGGTGGGCTTAAAGCCAGTCGGCCACAAGACATCCTGTAGCTCCCGAGTGAAGGCTGGGATGCCTTCGTCTTCGTGAGGGCTCCGACTCCGATCTTGGCAATGTAGTCGCTCGTAGTGGATGCCGAAGCGCTCATTTTCATCTTTTAGTCGGCGGCGTTCATCTTCTTCGCGTTCTTCGCGTCGGGCATTTATGGTGTGACGAAGGTCTCGGTGCAGTCGAACTCGGAGGTCCTAATTGGGTCGGCGATCGTACTGGCGACACCGCCGGTTGTCATTATTGGTATTGCCGAGCGTTGTGTGCCAGGACTCTTCGCGTTGCCGACTGGAGCCGGCCGCCCAGCGTCGTGCTGATGCAGATGAGCCTGCCGTCGGAGAACCCGACCGGTTGGTCGATATTGCAGTGTCGCCCAACTGCTGTTGCTGCTGACAGGCAGCAGCTGTGATCATCGCCTTGATCTTAGCGATAGTCGGGGTGGCCTGGTGATCGGCCCCGAGCTGGAGTGTGTCCAGCAGAGTTGCTGCGGCCACCACGTTCTGTTGTGGCGTGACAAAGACGTCATGGCCGCCAATCTTGGTTTGGAGGATCTGTTGCTGAGCGACTCGCCCAGCCTGGCGTAGCTCGTTATTGCGGGCTTCGCGGTTGGCCTCCTCTTGTTGTAATCGGCGCGCCTCCTCTTGTAGTCGGCGTACCTCGAAAGGTGGTGTTGAAGCCATGAAGATCTCGCGGGAGAGGGGGAAGCTTGCCGAATTAAAGTCCGAGCTAGCGCTCGAACCGCTATCCGACTTGGTGTCGGACTCCAAATAGTTTATCGGAGTGAGGACGACTCCGTCCTCTCTAGATCCAATCTGAAACGGCGCTTGGCCGTGTCCAAACTAAATTGCTGGAGATCAGGTCTGCTGCGTGGAATAAAGATGCGCAGCGTCGCCGGAATTGTACGGGAAATTGACGACCTCTCCCCCTCTCGGCCCAACTCGGGCTGGCTCAAGGCCTAGCGCAAGTCGGACGCCGAAGGAGAGGGTTGTCCCGATGCTCGGCGATGTAAAGGACTGCCGCAGTAGGTCGGGGAAGGAGATCGCGATGTCCTAGGTGCCGACTGGCGCAACACCAGCTAGTTCCCCGGCTGGCAAGATTGGATCTGCCTCAGCCAAGGTGAGATTGCCGAATTGATCGGCGATGAAGTCTAAGCTTCTGAAGGTAATTGCATCTCCGGGGAAGGACTTGTTGCTGTCGACTCCGTTGATTGAATCCATCGAATCTTCAGATGAGGAATTCGCCAGAGGCCCCTACCTGGCGCGCCAACTGTCGATGCTTTGCACCGGCAATAAAACTATGGGGCTACTTGGCGAGGGTGAATTCGGTGGACTGCATAGGAACACAAGAGAATTATACTGGTTTAGGCCCTCAAGGTGAGGTAATACCCTATGTCCAGTTGAGTTGTTATTCCTCTGAGATGTATGGCAATCGATGATCTGATTGTTCTGGTTGTGCTTGCCCTGAGGGGCGCCCTGCCTCCCTTTATATACTTGGGGATAGGGGTACATGATAAGGATCCCAGTCAGATACGACCAAGGGATTTCCTTCTTAGAGATAGAATCCTATCCGACTAAGACTATGTTTCCTTATTATACAAGGTACAGCCTGCCGGGTGCTATCTTATCTCTAATTACATGGTCCGGCCCATCCTCTATCCGAGTGGCCCATGTACTAGTAATGAGGTACCCGGGGCCCATGGCCTCTACAGTTCCCAACCTGAAGAATAATTCGATATTTGATTCCCCAAATATTCCTCGAATATTCCGATATTCTACTCCCCAAATTTCCATGGGAAAATATGCTTCATTCTCTGAATCCCACAAAATATTCCATTTCCTAATCTCCTCCAAGTGGTCTCCGATTCTCAAATATATATATGTATGTAGGTATGTATATATATTCCGAGTACCGGAATATTCCTAAAATTTGTAATATTTCTATAAATTTTCAATTCAGAAATATTCCTTAAATTTCTAACTTCCTAAATTTCAAAATTTTGGGTTTTTCCAAAACCCCTCTCTTTTCCTTTCTTTTTCCCCCATCTTTTCTTTTATTTTCCTTTTATCCCTCTCTCTCCTGTTCATCTTTCTTCTCTGGTTCTCTCTCTCTCTCTCGAATGGCCGGCCTGCGCTGCCTGGGCCTCCCTGGCCTCCGCTCTGCCTGTGCCGCCTAGGCCTACCCCGTCACCCGGCCAGCGCCGCCCTGCGCCAACCCCTCCTCGGCCTCTACCCAGCCTCCGCCCAGTCCGCCGCAGCCGCCGTGGCCTCAGCCCGACCCGGCCCGCCGCCGCCGGTCCACCACGCGCAACTGCCGCCGTTCCTCCCAGAAGCCGTCACGCTCGTGCCACCTCGGGACACCGGAGTCAAGCCCCATATATAAAGCCGGAGTTGCCAGCCCTTGTGCCCTAGCGCCGCCACAGGAAGCCGCCGCCCTCAGCAACTGCGCCGCCGCCAGCTCACCCTTGTGCTGCCTTCGTCGCTCGATCTAACCGCCGCCGCCCTGCCCTGCTCCCAGCCGCCGTCGACTGCCTCCGGAAGTCGCCGCCGCCTCCGCTGCCCACCGCCGCAGTTGCCTGCAAGCCCGCCGCCGTCGCCGGGCAGTTGTCGTCGCATTTGCCGGCGCCCATCTCCGCTGCTGGTGAGCACCTTGCTGCCCTGCCTGTCCTCCCCTTGCTCATCTTCGCCGTTGTCGTATGTCCCGGCGCCCAGCTCCTCTTCCCTATTGCCAGGTAGTCGCCGTCGGTGTCATCTACTGCCTGTGCACCGCCTCGCCCGAGCCACCGGTCCATTGCCTCTCCTCAGCCGCGCCACCGTCCCGCTCTGGAGCAGAAGCCGCTGCCCCTGCTCCGATCTACACCACCTCCGCCCCAGCGCCACGCTCCACCGTCGACGTCCTCGCCTTGGCACTGACATGCCTCTCCGGTCCCGTCCCTGGTGCCGTCGCCTGCTTCCGTCCTTTGTCGTCGCCAATGCGTCACTGCCGTGCCACCAATGGCCGCCGACGTCATCATCTACCCGGAGCCCGACTCCCCTCTCCACCTTGCCAGCTCGTCGCCACCTGACCCGCCCCTTTCCCATGCGCCAGCCGCGCCGCCGCCAGAAGCCGCCCTTCTTTGATTAATCGCTGCCATCGTTCTTTCGGCATCGTCGCCCATCCTCCTCTGCCTCCTGTTCGTCGTCGCTGTTGCTAGGTAGTCGTCGTCGTCGTCTATTGCCTGTGCGCTGTTCTCTCTAGGCCGACGACACCATTGCATTGCCCCATCTCTCGTCAGTCTCGGCACACCAACACATCGTCGTCGTGGCACCATCAATCGCCGTCGTTGTCAAACTCCCCGGCCGTCGCCGGCATGTCTCCCGTGCTACGCCTTGGACGGCCGAGCTCGATTGGCTCCATGGTGTGCCACCGCTGCATGGACCCCAGCGAATATGTCTTCAACCTATCCCGGTCGTCAATCCTTTGAGACCTAATTCAGGCCGTCCAATCCACATAAAATTCTAAGCCGATCCCAGCTGTCAAGTTGTCTAGATCGAGTCTCCATCGTTGAATCCATATGTCGCAATCCGGTACCACGTCAGCCTTAGCCACCTCAGCAGTCCATCGGCCTCTCCTATTCCTAAATCCATGAACCAAGTCCACCGTACACCTGGTCATTAACTGTAGACCCCACATGTTAGCATTTATCCAAAATAATTATTCTAATCGAAAATCCAGACAATATTCCCGAGAATATTCTATTCTCAATTCCTTTTCGGATTTATTTTGAATTCAATCTTTCAAAAGCCGTATCTTTCCCGTCTAAAGTCCGAACCGACCCGTTCTTCTTCCTAAATTCATCTAAAATTATAATTTACTTGTTTATGTATTTTTATGTATTGTTTATTTGGAGTTTCTTAGGATTTATTATCGTTTTACGTGTAGTTACGTATATATCGCCGATTCGGAAGACTGCGGAGTCTGTGGAAGAGTTCAGAAGAGTATTTGAGAACTTTTGCGATTGCAAGGCAAGTCACACGACAATCTCCTTGAGCATGTTGATCCCATTTGCGAAAGCTATTTTATTTTAAAGTTATTGCATGAAATGCTTTAGTATGACATTATTACGGGTAATTATTTAATAGCCAATATTGCTCGACATTTATGGCCATTTTGTTATTGTTATCTATACCTTGATACCTTGGGTGAATAATACTGACTAGCTGGATGTTTAATTATTTATCTGGCTAGATTATTTAGGATTTGCTTAGCCTTGCTTAGAAACTATAGTGTCATTATATGTGGGAAACTATTCATTCATTATGAATAATTAATTAATGGCTATATTTTCACGACGATGAGTCGTGATTGATTAATTAAATGTGACAACTAAAACTTGACAAATGGTGGGTTGTGAGTACCAGGGTTGAGAATGTTGCTAGTGGTGCTCATGACAATTAAGAACCGGTTCGCGGACTACTTGTTGCGAAGCATTACTCGTGCTAACCACAAGCTAGTATGGGCAATGGTGGGAACCAAAGTGTAGTACGTTCAACCGGGTCCACCATGGTGTGTTGTGACTGTGTCAATAAGACCACCGTTGCTACGTCAATAAGTCCATGTCTTGTGCGTTGGATCGTTTTCTTGTTGGGGGCCTGATCAGCTTCTCCCGAAAACTGGTGGTTCAATGGGTGGCTCCCTTGTTGTGCGAGTTACATGGAGGGTCCTATCACAATTCCTTTCCGAGATACCATGGTGGTATTAAGGCGCACACTGATGTGTTGTGGAGTTATGTCTTGTGGGTAAATTGGTACACCTCTGGCCAAAGTAAAACTATTCGAATAGCCGTGCTCGCGGTTAATGAGCGGCCTAGCAATGTTTTCTGTGATTAGTCCCACACTACTCTTTAATGGAAATAAATGATGGAATACTGATAGCTCCTGTTTGGAGAGTTATGGTTTGGGCCTGAACTGCGTTGAAGCGTTGTTTAGAGATGGATTTAATGTTGATATTAATTAAACTATATGGTTTTCAATGATTTTAAATGCAAATGTTTTAAATGTTGTTTACACAAATAAGCCATATTATGCCTATCCTTTGGTATCTTGTTGCATTACATTGCATTCCCTAGTGTGGCTTGTTGAGTACGGTGGGTGGTACTCAGTCTTGCATTATTGCAATCTTTAGAGTGAAGCTTTGCGAGGAGGAGAAGTTGGTGTTTGGCTTATACCCCAGTTGAGCTGCCTGTGGCTTGGAGCTGAAGCTACGCTAGTTGCTGTTCCACTGCTATTTCTTCTGTGTGAGGACTAAGTGCCTCTGTTGTAAGTATTTATCGTTATTTCATATTTGGTTATGTTTATCAAATTGTCGATTTGTTTACCTCGGCTGATTCTTGGATGAGGATGTATTGCACAAATTAGCTTTAGAAATTCTGGTGATATTTCTAGGCGTGACAAGTTGGTATCCAAGCCAAACTTGTCTGTGGGATAAGCCAAACAGTCAGACCTTAAGGACATCTTTTCTGAAAACCTATTTGCGAAAAAATTCTCCTCTTATCTATGGAATTCTTTGCAAAGTTTTTATCTATTCCCTCTCTCCTTCAACTGTTCTAGTTGTTAAACCTGGTGGCTACAGCAAGGAAGATGATAGAAGTCATCTCAAGCATCGGAGAACGTCAAGGAAGATCCTCGTGTCCAGGTCGTCATGCCGTCAGCAAGGAATGAAGACTTCGTGCATGGAACCAATCCTAAACCAAACCTCCCTGGCGACCTTTGAAGAGTAGTGACGTTAGTTTAGTTACGTGTGTTAGCTTGCTTGTTAGTGTGCTGGTGCTTGCTCCTTTTGTGCTTGTGTGTTTGGGTAGTGTATGGCGTATGTCAGTCGGTGATATGGCTATACTAGTTTGGCAGTGTAATAATCAACACTCTATATTCATTACAGTTCAGTAATAATTGAAATATTTAGTAAAGAAGATGCCCCTCTTTCTCTCTTTGCTCTATACCTTCTCTCCCCGTTGATTTCTCCACCACCGATGGTCAGTTTTATACATGTGATAAGAAGAAAGAGATTATATTGGATTCAGTAATAACCACAATCATGACCTAGGTTCAGCTAAAGATATGCAAACTCAGTTTTGCCGCAAACCCTAGTTCACCAAAAGTCAGCAGACCGTTGTTGGATAGTGGAAACTAGTGTTGGTCATATGCCTGCAAAAGGAAGCTAAGAAGCCTTAGGAAGACACAAGTAGTGGATAGCCAGATCAGCTCATCTTTGAATATTACGATCAAACCTCAGAAGACAAAGCAGTCTATCAGGAAGACGAATGGAACAGGATGAAGAATAGAAAGAGACAAGTCAAGCTAGGATTGAGGGATCATCCTTGCCGTTCTAATTTTCTCAGAAGAACAACCCTACCAGTTACAAACGAGACCAGAAAAACAATGTTTGGATGGATAATTTCTCGAGACTACATCCGAAGCCAAAGCGCTAGTCATCGTAGAGAAGCATCAACGACGTCATGGTCGCAACGGTCCCTATAGTAAAGGGAAGATGAATCGGTAGCATCAGAAGTTGGAAGAAGAGAAGACATGCCTAATTCACGATGGAGTTAGTGAAAGCTAGTTTATGTCGACAGAGTTAGTGAAAGCCAGTTTATATTGGAAAAACTAAGCTTGGCCAAGTTATTATCTTCAGGAGTACTGGCAGTTGTTGCCATGATTTTGAGCCTATCTACGTGGAAGGGTAGCACCTAAGACAAAAGCATCAAGGATAGAAGTCAAAGATGGAAGGAACCAGATACCAAAGCAGTTGGTATAGCTATCAGACAAGATCCCTACAACAACCCCGGTAGTTGCCGATGAATATTTCCATCACTATTATGAGAATCTAAAGAATGAGAATCCTAAGGAAAATTAGTAGGAAGGTAGGAAGAAAGGTGATTGATAAGGAGACCAGACGAAGTAAATTTAGCAGATGAAGGGAAGTGTTTCAACAGGAAGGACCAGTCACCAAGAACACCTCAGCACCATCCACAAATCCATGTCCAGTCCACAGGATCGGTATGTTGTCAACAAGCAAGTATATAAGCAACACCGGTGACAAACGAACAGTAAGTTGAATCAGAGTTGTCACTAAAGGATCAGGCTTGGATGGAAGCCGATCGAGTAACTAAAAACCGGATCGCCAGAAGGATAATCTGCCAACCGGAGAGTCCAATAAAGTCACGAGACACTAGTGTGGTCAAAGGTTCGAGATATAGGCTACCGCCAGGATAGGCAACAGGATGGATTTCGAGAAGTTGTCACCCGAAGAAAGTGCTTGAAGGAAAGAATTGAAGACCAACCAAACCCTTTTCTTTCTAGCCACTCCAAATCTCAGGACGAGATTTCTGTAAGGGGGGTGGATTTGTAACACCCTAAAAATTGTCTTAATTAAAAATTATCACGGGTAAATGGAAATACAAGAATACACTAGAAAATTTTTGTTTGAGAAAAGAGTTTGAATAAAATTTTGAAATTTCCAATATTAAAAATCCTGAGTTTAAATCTTTAAATAAATACTTGGATGCTTTTATATTCTAGTGGTTTTGTCAGAGTATTTTAAGTGTTTGAGTATTTATAATAATAAATTCTTCGTGTTTCATGGTGGCATTTACTTCTGGTAAATTCCCCGTGATTTAATAAACCCTCTGAAATTTTCTTGGATTTTTCGGAGCTACAGAATTAATTTTAATGCTATAAAGATCACTAAAGTAATTAAATAAATATAAATAAATTCCTTTTCTTTTCCCCTATTCGGGTCGTTCCTGATTCAGTTCTTTAAAGTCTCCCCGTTCATCGTGAACTCTGACTCCCTTTTCTTCTAGGGTTTTGTGTCGTTCCCAGAACCCTAAAGTCACCTCGAAATCCTAAATTGGGAGTTACCGGATTTATTCAATTTTGAAACCCTAGAACTCTTTAGACTCCCAATCCGAGATCCTTTGTATTCGAAATATCTATATTCCCCTCTGAGATAAATCCCAGATATTCTCTTAAACCTCTTTTCTATCGAAATAAACCCAAATCCCTAATCGTCTGAGATTTCTCCAAATTCCTGTCCCAATAAAACACCCTCGTCAATTCCCTAATCCCAAAATATTTTATTCGGAATATTCCATTTCCTAATTCCCGGAAAATCTCCTCTAGTTCCCAACCCGAAGAAAAATTCGATATTTGATTCCCCAAATATTCCTCGAATATTCCTATATTCTACTCCCCAAATTTCCATCGGGAAAATATGCTTCATTCTCTGAATCCCACAAAATATTCCATTTCCTAATCTCCTCCAAGTGGTCTCCGATTCTCAAATATATATATGTATGTAGGTATGTATATATATTCCGAGTACCGGAATATTCCTAAAATTTTTCATATTTCTACAAATTTTCAATTCAGAAATATTCCTTAAATTTCTAACTTCCCAAATTTCCAAATTTTGGGTTTTTCCAAAACCCCTCTCTTTTCCTTTCTTTTTCCCCCATCTTTTCTTTTATTTTCCTTTTATCCCTCTCTCTCTCCTGTTATCTTTCTTCTCTGGTTTTCTCTCTCTCTCTCGGATGGTTTTCTTTTATTTTCCTTTTATCCCTCTCTCTCTCCTGTTCATCTTTCTTCTCTGGTTTTCTCTCTCTCTCTCGGATGGCCGCCCTACGCTGCCTGGGCCTCCCCGGCCTCCGATCAGCCTGCGTCGTCTAAGCCTACCCCATCGCCCGGCCAGCGCCGCCCTGCGCGAACCCCTCCCCGGCCTCTACCCGGCCTGCGCCCAGTCCGCCGCAGCCGCCGTAGCCTCAACCCGACCCGGCCCATCGCCGCAGGTCCGCCGTGCGCAACTGCCGCCGTTCTTCCCGGAAGCCGTCGCGCTCGTGCCGCCTCGGGACACCGGAGCCAAGCCCCATATATAAAGCCGGAGTCACCAGCCCTTGTGCCCTAGCGCCGCCACAGGAAGCCGCCGCCCTCTGCAGCTGCGCCGCCGCCAGCTCGCCCTCGCGCTGCCATCGTCGCTCGATCTAACCGCCACCACTCCCGCTTCTGCACAGCGCCGCCGCTGCCCTGCCCTGCTCCCAGCTGCCGCCGACTGCCTCCGGAAGCCGCCGCTGCCTCTGCTGCATACCACTGCCGTCACCTGCAAGCCCGCCGTCGTCGCCGGGCAATCGTCGTCGCATTCGCCGGTGCCCATCTCCATTGTTGGTGAGCACCTAGCCGCCCTGCCTGTCCTCCCGTTGCTCATCTTCGCCGTTGTCGTATGTCCCGGCGCCCAGCTCCTCTTCCTTGTTGCCAGGTAGTTGCCGTCGGCGTTGTCTACCGCCTGTGTGTAACAGCCCACTTTTGTTCATTGGTGCATAAAACCATTTTTTTTCATCTGCATGCATTGCAGGTCATCTTTCGTGCATGAAAATCCCAGCCAACAGGTAAAAGTTCGTACAATCTATATAAACTTTTCCTACCACCCTCTCTGACCCTCAATTTTCAATCTTCACCAAAAATTCTGGAAAAATTCCTAAAAATTCCATACCTTACTACCAGCCTTGCCTCCATGTTTCATTCGGTTTGAAGCAAGTTGGCCCATCGAACCATCTTCACCAAAAATCTGGGTACTGTTCACCCAAGAAGAGTCCTTTCCCTCTTCCTCTCGGTTTCTCCTGTTTTCTCGACCTATTGACCCAATATTTCCACTTGGCAAGGTAGGTAACCCTATTGGACACACTTTTTATGTTGGGCCCCACCTCTAATTCGGACTCCACAGCCCAGGCAAGCCTAGGCCAACTCAGGCAGCCCCTGTCCTCCATTGCCCAAACGAGATCACGTGAGGATCTCTCTCCGCCCGTGCAGCTCGACCATGTGGCTACCTCTGCACACCCCAGACCACATGAGAGGGAGAGGCAGAGCCCCCTTGGGACCTCGCGAGATGCCCCCGACAGCCTTAGCGACGTCCTGCCCTGTCCCGTCTGTCTGCTGCACGCTTGTCCGCGCACACATCATCGCGAGACCGATGGAGTAGAGCAGCCCCCCCCCCCTCCTCTCCCTTCCCTGCCTACCTTTTTAACCAAGCCCATGTCCTCCTGCCTCCCCAGCTCGCCCTCTTTCTCACTCACCCAAGGACCCAGGGGATTGCCCCTTGGTTTGCCGGGAACGTGAGGTGCCGCCCATGGCATTGACGAGCACACGCCTTCCGTCTGGGAGCTCTGGTGAGTTTCACCTTTCCTCAGTTGTGTCACCATGTGTTCCTGCCCAACCTAACTCCATTTTTGCCCTCGGCAAGCAGCAGGCACCACTGCAGCCCCATCGTGTTTTGCAACGCTGACCAGGTGCCGCCGTGACCTTGCAGCCGCTAAACTCTGCCCTGGTGAGTTTAACGCTGTCCTAGCTGTATCACCATCTCCCCTTCACTCATTGAACTCATCGCAATGCTTGTCTACAGCCTCCATCGTGAGCAACCCTATTGCCGAGCCGACCACCGCCTCAACGTTGCACCCCACCGCCTGCACTATTCGATGAGCTCCCGTTTTTGCATGTGCTTTCTTTTTATCCTGGGAGGCCACTAGTTCTCCCCACGTCCTTGGCTTGGCCTGTCATGCCATTGTTTTGCCATCCACCCAAGCGACACCACCGTGGCCACATGTGTGGATGAGGCTCAATCGGAGCGTGGCTGCATGGATTAGAACCCTACGACCTTGCATGCAGGATCCCTAGAGCTTCCCCACGCCCCTGCATTCATTAGCCATGCACTAGAGCATGAGAGGACAGAGGTAGACAAGCCGTACTTTAGCTTGGCTTTTCACCAAACACCTTAGGTGCGCTTGTGTTTGAGTGAGCGGCAGCCATCCCATCAGCCCCATGCAAGCTAGGTTGGCCCCACTAGCATTAGAATAGGATAAAACCACGAGTAGAGCAGCTGTTGTTGAATTCCTGATTTTGCCGGTCATCGTTAACGTGCGAAGACATGTAGTTTGCGCGTACGAAGACATCGTTTTTGGACCGAGGTGTTCGCCGCTACCGAAGCCTTCCCGTAGGTTCCACTTGTGCATCCAGTGACCCCTAGGCCCTAGAAGCCCTTCACGCCTCCAGATGCCTTAGATTAATACTTCACGCCCGGTGGATTTCGCGTGTTAGGCCGTTTTAGCGACGTGTGAGCGTGTGCGATTAACTTCCTAGCGAGTTGGAGTATATCCACTTCCGGGAGCTGTCCTTAGCTTTACAGTAGCACATATGTAGGTTTCGTACCATATAAATGCCCCTAGAACCAAAAACGTCCCAAATAGACCACCCGTTAAGTCGGTAGAATGTTTTCAGCTGTTTCAGCAGTTCGGTCGAGCGAAAACGCTGTTTCTCAATTATTTTCGATTTTAGGACAGAGCAGATTTCGTTTAGCTGTTTCTCCCTCATATGAACTCGGATTCAAGCGATTCTTTTTCCTAAATTCATCTAAAATCATGCACTTCCATATTCTGCAAAAATATTTGTACTTCCTGTACTGTTAAATTTTGCCGTTGTTTTCATTGCATTCGCTTGGTATTCTCGTAGAGCATGACGTTGCTGACCCAGTTGAGGAGGAACCAGAGGAGTACCAGGAAGTCCAGAAGCAAGGCAAGCACCCCCCTTGATCAATTGCTCCTATATTTCAAACTTACAAACTATATTGATTGCAAACTATTGTGCATGCGATGTTTTACTTAGAAATGTGTGGGATTCTTGGGTAGTTAACCTCTTGTTGCATATGCCTTGTCCTTGTTACTTGAGTATCATGAATTCCTTGTCACTTATGTTGCCACTGAAAATTTGGGTTCGTGTGGTTGGGAGGATGTCAATAGGTATGCTTAGTTTGCTAATTAATCAATGCGGCTTGTTACTTGATTTTGGGATGTTGGGGAATGAAGCATTTGCAAAATTATGGAAATGAACAGTGGGTAATTCCCCTGTGCTCTTGGTGGAAAACAAAAACTGAAAACATGCTTTTGACTTGGGCGAGTGGATGTAGTGTTTGGTGCCTTGTTTGTGGTACCGATTAGGTGGTTGTCTCGCCCGAGTCGCTAAGGACCGATTCTATGGTGTAGCTAGAACCAAGAAACATAGTACAAACCACATGTGGCTCTTATGGGGAGTCCCTGGCTCAGTATAATGTTGATACCTAGCAATAGACCCGCCGGTGGTAGTTGTAGGTCATTATTGTTGACATTGGGTTAGTGCGGGTTATGGTTATTGTCCATGGCCCGAAGGTACCTTGATTATTGTTATGGTGACCAGCACATCGTGTGAGCCTTGGGGTTTTGGGAGGCCTACCAACTCCCTAGGGATAGATCATAAGCGCAGGATATTGCTAGGTCAACGGTAGAAAGGCTTTGTCATTGATGGTGTGAGCCTCCTGTGTGGTAGCTCATATTGTCCCTGTCATGTGGGTACAGTTGTACACACTCTCAAGAGTTAAAACTATTCGAATAGCCGTGTCCTCGGTTATGGATGACTTGGAAAATTCTCCACCGTAGTAGATTTAAATTCTGGGAACTGTTTTGGGGAAAATCATGGTGCGAATGGGGAATTCACGGGGCTGGTTGTGGCAGCTGTTGCCACGGTTGGCTGGCATGGGCAGGGAGCCTAGATGGTTGGAAACACTCGGGGTCGATGCTTACATACTTGATTTACTATGCTGGCTTGATTTACGAAGTTTCGTTGCAAAACCGCAATGTTTTCGCTATATATATTATGATTTATGCAAAGTGCAGAACCTGAACCATTCCTTGTTTATCTTCGCATATTATGGAATACCATTGCAAATATAAAAAGTCTTGCAAAGTACGTATTGTACTCACACACGCTTCTGTGACTTCTTTTTTTAGAGATGATTGAGGGGGACCTGACAATCGGGTACTTCTATGCAGCGGGTTTTGGAGACGACGACGACGGTGCTTACTAGGGCTTACCGGTTGGTTGCCTGTGGGCGGGCAGAGGCACACTTGCTGGTTTTTGGTGCCTATATTATCTTGTTTCCACTGTTGAAGTATTTGTTATTTTGTTGTTCTATTTGGCCGGTCGGCCTCTATGTAATCGCTAAGTCTAGACTCTAGTACGACTTATGTTTGGACTGCTGTGAGCTGAACCTGTGATGTATGGATTATGATGTCGATGTTGAATGTGTGTGCTAGCAATTGATCGTGGGACTAGCATGGTACACACATAGGGTTCGGGGTCAAACCCGGGTCCAACACTGTGCGCCGCCTCGCCCAAGCCGCCGGTCCGTTGCCTCTCCTCAGCCGCGCCACCGTCCCGCTCTGGAGCAGAAGCCGCTGCCCCTACTCTGATCTACACCACCTCTGCCCCAGCGCCATGCTCCGCCGTCGACGTCCTCACCTTGGCACTGACAGGCCTCTCCGGTCCCATCCCTGGTGCCGTCCTTTGTCGTCGCCGATGCGTCGCTGCCGCGCCGCCAATGGCCGCCGACGTCATCATCTACCTGGAGCCCGACTCCCCTCTCCACCTTGCCGGCTCATCGCCAACTGACCCGCCCCTTTCCCGTGCACTAGCTGCACCGCCGCCAGAAGGCACCCTTCTTTGATTCATCGCCGCCATCGTTCTTTCGGCATCGTCGCCCATCCTCCTCTGCCTCCTGTTTGTCATCGCCGTTGCCAGGTAGTTGTCATCGTCGTCTATCGCCTGTGCGCCATTCCCTCCAGGCCGATGACACCATTGCATTGCCCCATCTCTCGTCGGTCTCGGCTCACCAACACATCGTCGTCGTGGCACCATCAATCGCCGTTGCTGTCGAACTCCCCGGCCGTCGCCGGCGTGTCTCCCGTGCTACGCCTTGGACAGCCGAGCTCGATTGGCTCCATGGCGTGCCACCACTGCATGGACCCCAGCGAATATGTCTTCAAGCTATCCCGGTCGTCAATCCTTTGAGACCTAATTCGGGCCGTCCAATCCACATAAAATTCTAAGCCAATCCCAGCTGTCGAGTTGTCTAGATCGAGTCTCCATCGTTGAATCCATATGTCGCAATCGGGTACCACGTCAGCCTTAGCCACCTCAGTAGTCCATCGGCCTCTCCTATTCCTAAATCCATGAACCAAGTCCACCATACACCTGGTCACTAACCGTAGACCCCACATGTCAGCATTTATCCAAAATAATTATTCTAATCGAAAATCCAGAGAATATTCCCGAGAACATTCTTTTCCCAATTCCTTTTCGGATTTATTCTGAATTCAATCTTCCAAAAGCCGTATCTTTCCCATCTGAAGTCCGAACCGACCCATTCTTCTTCCTGAATTCATCCAAAATTATAATTTACTTGTTTATGTATTTTTATGTATTGTTTATTTGGAGTTTCTTAGGATTTATTATCATTTTACGTGTAGTTACGTATATATCGCCGATTCGGAAGACTGCGGAGTCTGTGGAAGAGTTCAGAAGAGTATTTGAAGACTTTTGCAATTGCAAGGCAAGTCACACGACAATCTCCTTGAGCATGTTGATCCCATTTGCGAAAGCTATTTTATTTTAATGTTATTGCATGAAATGCTTTAGAATGACATTATTACGGGTAATTATTTAATAGCCAATATTCCTTGACATTTATGGCCATTTTGTTATTGTTATCTATACCTTGATACCTTGGGTGAATAATACTAACTAGCTGGATGTTTAATTATTTATCTGGCTAGATTATTTAGGATTTGCTTAGCCCTGCTTAGAAACTATAGTGTCATTATATGTGGGAAACTATTCATTCATTCTGAATAATTAATTAATGGCTATATTTTCACGACAGTGAGTCATGATTGATTAATTAAATGTGACAACTAAAACTTGACAAATGGTGGGTTGTGAGTACCAGGGTTGAGAATGTTGCTAGCGGTGGTCATGACAATTATGGACCGGTTCGCGGACTACTTGTTGCGAAGCATTACTCGTGCTAACCACAAGCTAGTATGGGCAATGGTGGGAACCAAAGTGTAGTACGTTCAACCGGGTCCACCATGGTGTGTTGTCACTGTGTCAATAAGACCACCATGGCTGCGTCAATAAGTCCATGTCTTGGGCGTTGGATCGTTTCCTTGTTGGGGGCCTGATCAGCTTCTACCGGAAACTGGTGGTTCAACGGGTGGCTCCCTTGTTGTGCGAGTTACATGGAGGGTCCTATCACAATTCCTTTCTGAGATACCGTGGTGGTATTAGGGCGCACACTAATGTGTTGTGGAGTTGTGTCTTGTGGGTAAATTGGTACATTTCTGGCCAGAGTAAAACTATTCGAATAGCCGTGCTCGTGGTTAATGAGCAGCCTAGCAATGTTGTCGATGCTTTGCACCGGCAATAATACTATGGGGCTACTCGGCGACCCGGAATTCGGTGGATTGCAGAGGAACACGGGAAAATTATACTGGTTCAGGCCCTCGATGTGAGGTAATACCCTACGTCTAGTTGAGGTGTTATTCCTCTGAGGTGGTTTTACGATCAATGATCTGGTGTGTCCTCATGGGGCGCCCTGCCTCCCTTTATATACTAGGGGACAGGGGTACGTGGTAAGGATCCCAGTCGGATACGACCAAGGGATTTCCTTATTAGAGATAGAATCCTATCCGACTAAGGCCATGTTTCCTTATTGTACAAGACACAGCCTGCCGGGTGCTATCTTATCTCTAATTACATGATCTGGCCCATCCTCTATCCGAGTGGCCCATGTGCTGGTAATGAGGTACCCGGGGCCCATGGCTCCCACAGTAGCCCCTGAGACCTTCATAGTTGAGTCACAGCTGATGCCGAGTGCTCATCCTCCACGGTGAAGGTTACCCGAGTGCGATGCTCCCGAGTACTCTTTGTCCGAGTAAGTCTTCCCGAGTCCTGCTTCATGTCAGCTGGCAACGAGGCTATGAAGGGCTTCATGTAAATATATGAATAGTGTGCGCCGAATAGGCGCACCTATTAGGTGTAGCCCCCGACTTTGTGCTTAATTGTGAAGACAATTAAACATAAAGTCAAAGATCTTTAACCTGGAAGTCTTTCCCGAGTAGATTACTACTGGTATATGACTCTTCGGTTTCATGTCAACCGGAATATAGTTTATAGTCTTGCCGAGTAGGAGACTACTCGTATATAGGACTCTTCGACTTTATGTCAGTCAGAATATAGTTTATAGTCTTTTCCGAGTGGCGTCCCACTCAAAAGCTAGACTCTTCCGCATCATGTCAGCGGGAATGGATATTTATAGCCTCTCCCGAGTAGTGCACTACTCGAAAATTAGACTCTTCAGCGTCATGTCAGCTGGAATAATGTTGCTCATGGCAACTGATGGCCATGCACGTAGGCCGAGTACCACTTTATGAAAATAAATCCATGACATGGTCAGGTGTTCCCGAGAAAGATACCTGCGTCTCCAATTTTAATGAAGACCAGCTTATGATCCTTGTAAGGATATATCCTCGAGACCTGGTGTATAAAACAGATACCCAAACACATATGTTTAGCAGTAAGGCTTTCATGAAGCATATCTGTTTACCTCATCGATCCCTGTGAGTAGCACCAGCGCTATAATTTCAACTCAGCCTGCGGGCGGCCCACATGGAGCATGCTACTGTAGGAACTCATGTCTTGTCGGCCCAATACCAACTGTGCAGGCCTGGGCCCATCTAGTCGGTTCAGGCTATAAAAGGATGGGGAGAGAGAAAAAGATTCCATCGTCTTCCCCAAAGCAGCCAATCTCTTCGTCTTCCACCTTCGCGCCTAGCTTTTCGCCTCCTGCCCGGCTAGGGTTAACAGCAGCTGTTCCCCACCCGGACTTGGGCGATTTCAATCCTCTTCGTTTATTCCAAGCCCCCGATCCGCTTTCCCCCAAATCTCAACACCTCCAGTCATGCCGAAGGCGACGAATCCTGCGGGTGCGCCAGGGAGTTCTTGGCCGATCTCGGATTGCGGCTCGGTGAAGCTGAGACGGCTGGAGAGCGAGCTGAAGTTGCCTAGCCAAGAAGTGATCCGTTGGCGGTCGGCGAGGGATGAGTCGAGCCCCAACCCCCGGCCTGGTGAAATGGTAGTTTTCGCCTCTTTCTTTGATCGGGGCTTGTGTCTTCCGTCATCTGATTTCTTCCGCCGCATCCTTGATTTCTACGGGCTAGAGTTGGTGCATTTAAACCCCAACTCGATCCTTCATATCTCCATATTCGTTACTCTTTGCGAGTGCTTTCTGGGTGTTGAGCCCCATTTCATCCTCTTCCGACACTTGTTCCATGTCAAGCCCCAACCTTCCAAGAGTAATATCAGTGTGATTGGGGGGGCTGGTCTTCAACTAAGGAGTGATGGGAAGAAAACATATATCGATTTGCCCTTGAAATCTTCTCTGAAGGGCTGGCACAAGGAGTGGTTTTACTGCGCCGATCTAGCTCCTTCCTTGCGCCCGTTTACTGGTATGCCGCCGGCGGTGTTGCCAAGCTGGTCTTCGGAGCCAACCTTTGAAGAACTGGGCCAAGCGCATATATTGCTAACGAAGATAGATGACCTCAAGAGGGCCGGCTTGACGGGGCCCTGGGTGGCTCGTCGTTTCCTGACGAGGCGCGTCCAGCCGCTGAAGTTGAGAAGCGCTTTCGGCTGGGCCTTCAAAGGTAAACACGATCCCGACCGGGTGAGCAGCGAGACGGCGGACAAGGGGGCAGTGACCGACACCTTGTTTGGCTACTTCTCTGAAGGGGTCGTTGCCACCGAAGATGATAACCGCCGAGTTGCCGCCTATAGCTTCATCCGGCCGCGGACCAAGGTAACCTTCTACCTTCTTCTGTGGTGAATGCCCGTGGAACGGTGACTGTTCAACCTTGTGTGATGGTATCTTGTCGACTTGCTTGTAGTGGCATGAGGAATTTGATGAAGACTCTCGTCCATTGTCTGCGGTCGCGTCGAGGAAGAGGCCGAGGAGTCCCTCTGATGCCCAACCCGACTCTAAGAGAGCGGGGAAGAAGCCGATTTTATATCGGGGCGAGGGGGCCATGACAGCGCGCGCCGTGAGTGGCGGCTTGAAGATAAAGGACACCGCTGCCACAACGCCCACGCGGTCGAGTCCCAGGCTGAGATTAGCGGGCTTGGGCTCGACGTTGTCATACTCAGCAACAGCGCCGCCAAGGGGCCAACCAGAGCAGAGGCCGATTGGGGCGAAGGAACCCGAACCAACCATACCGGAGTCGAGGCCGACTCAGGCCGGTATGCCTCTGCCATCGATGACACCGACCGGAGCGAGTGCCGATGCTAGCGCTTCGCCGGGGAGCAGGCAGGCTGGCAGGAAGCTGAAGTTCTCCAAGAGGTGCGCTACTCCGAGCCTTCTGTAGTCGTTGTATGTTAAAATACAATCCTGATGTCTTGCTTCGTTGTGCAGGAAGTGGGCCGATATCGACCTCAAAAAGGTTGACCCGTCTGCGCCACTTGATGAGTCCACCCCAGCCGAGCCAGCGGCAGCGGGCACACCTGCTGAGCCGGCGGCCAGCTCGGTCGCTGAGACCGAGGTGGCTCCGACTACAGGGCCACAACCGCCAGTCGACCAAGAGGTGTCTGTTGAAACTGAGGCCCCAGCCCCCGAGGCACCGTACGTCGCGGAAGCAGGGGACGGAACCCCCGAACCGGTCCCCGATGTTGTAGGGGAAGGCGGTGCCGAGGCCAGGACCCCGTCGCCTTCATGGTTATCGTCATCGCCATCATCGCCGTTGCCGCCGCCGCCGGAGATCCCGCATTTGCCTCGAATCGAAGCTCCCCCACGTGTGATGCCCCGGACCTTCACGTGGACCACTCGCGACGGCACTATGAAAAGCTTCAGGCTCAATGAAGTCATCGCAAGGAGAGAGCGCGAGAGCCTGCTTCGTGCCGCCATCAGCGGGTCCCAAGGGGTCACGGTATGATTCTTGTAGTGAAGCTCCAGCAATCTTCTTGTCTTGATGTTTGACTCTGTCGTCGGTTTGTTCCTTGTCCCGAGCAGAAGCTCGTCGACCGCAACGAGGCGATGACGGAGATCCTGGTCGAGATGGCTCCCCACCTCACGGAATTGCAACAACTCCGGGCATTGAAGGCCGAGATGGAGGCGCGTCACACGAGGAGGGAGGCCTGGCTGAAGAGCGGCGCTGATCAGCTCAGGACTGAGACATGGGCCCTAGCCGAGAAGATCAGAGGTAAAATCCTCAAGCATATCTTCCCGACTGGAGCGTTGATGTATTCATCCAGCTACGTCGATCCCGACTGCTCGGTGGTGTCACGACTGTATGATCGAGCTCTTGGCTAATCTGTGGTGCAGACCTCGAAGCGGAGTTAAAGACCCGTGTGGAGAGGGAGTCGCAGCTGAAGGAGGCCGAAGAAGCCAAGGCCGAGCTTGAAAGGGTCAAGGCCGACCTGACAAAGGCCAACGCCGGGCTTGACCGGGAGAAGTCCGAGTTGGAGAAGGCCGTCGTCAAGCTCGGTAAGGAGAAGGCCGAACTGGAGAAGACCGTGGCCGGGTGGGAGGCCGACTACGAAAGTAAGTCCTCAACCCGACTGTGATCTCAACCAATACATTAGTCACCCTGTGTATAGCCGAATCTGACAAGCTTACTTGCTGGCCGATCTGGGCAGGCATGAGAGCCAACGTCCAGGCCCAGTACCGGTTCTACACGGAGGAGATAAGGTCAATCAGGGAGTCACGGGAGGCCCTTGTCGGGTCCGTGAAAGGGCTCCTTGACCTTGTAGATCCCCGCCCAGTGGGGACCAGCTGTAGCAGAATTCCTCAGATAATGGGGCGTCTCGAGGACGCGCCGAGTGCCCTGAAAAGGTACTCAGACGAGCAGGTTGCTGCTGGCATGGCCCAGACCCTAGCAATGACCAAGTCCATCTACCCGAGGGCGGACATTGGGGCCATCGGGGAGGGATTTTCCGAGGAGACGACGCCCGAGGAAGCGCTGGAGCTGATCTCCCAGGCGAAGCCGACTGCTGAAGCGATTACCCGAGACCTGGGTCTGTAAAGGCAATACATTTTGTAGTCGGTGTATATATATGCTTTCATATACGATCATGTGTAAATATATGTGTCGTGCCGCCAAACTTATTATTCGGTTGTCATTAGCTTTGCCCGACCATGTAGGATGCACCGAGTTAATTCGATAGAACTTGATAAAAAACGTTCGGAGTAAGATGCTATACTCGAGCGAACGCATCAGTCGTGGCAAGGCTTCATAACCGGGGTGAAATAAGCTTGTATGTTATTGACAGAACACATATATACATGCAGCCCCTGACTCACTACTCGATTGGAACAAGCGGCGTAGTGAGTCAGGAAAAACTGTACACATGGAAAATGTAAAACTCAGGTATAGAAAGGACGTAGCTGTTCTATATTCCATGAGTTGGTGATGAGGACGCCGTCTTTGGTCTTCAGTCGGTAGGCGCCTGGCCACGTGACCTCGGCTATAATGAACGGCCCTTCCCAGATGGGGGATAGTTTGTGCCTGTCCTTGGTGGTTTGTATCTTCCTTAGAACGAGATCCCCGACCAAAAAGGCGCGGCCATGGACATTGCGATTGTGGTAGCGACGCAGGCCTTGAAGATACCTTGCCGACTGGATTGTTGCGGCGTCTCTTGCTTCTTCCAGCTGATCTAATTCGATCAGTCGGGTGCCGTTGGAGTCGTCCTCGGAGTAAGCCCGGACTCGCGGAGAGCCGAACTGTATCTCTGTCGGTAGCATGGCCTCGGTGCCGTAGACCAGGAAGAAAGGGGATTGCCCTGTTGCCCGACTAACCGTGGTTCTGAGAGACCAGAGAACGGATGGTAGTTCTTGTACCCACCGACCCGCATATGGTTGTAGTCGGTCGTATATCCTGGCCTTGATGCCTTGTAGGACCATGCCGTTGGCTCGCTCAACCTGCCCGTTGCTCCGCGGGTGTGCCACAGATGCATAGCAGATCTTGATGCCGAAGTCGTCGCAGAAATCTTGGAATAGGCCCGCCGCGAACTGAGTGCCGTTGTCGGTTATGATGCGGTTAGGGACCCCAAACCGGTATAGTATGCTCAGGATGAAGTCCTTTGCTCGTGCCGCTGTGATTGTTGCGACGGGTTTAGCCTCAATCCACTTGGTGAATTTATCCACTGCGACGAATAAATGCGTGAACCCTCCTGGCGCTTTCTTGAATGGCCCGACCATGTCGAGCCCCCATACTGCGAATGGCCAGGAGATGGGGATAGTCTGGAGTTCCTGGGCGGGGAGATTTGTCTGTCTTGCGAAGAACTGGCAACCCTCGCACTTGCGAACGATGTCTTTGGCGTCTGTGACTGCGGTGGGCCAGAAGAATCCCTGCCGGTAAGCTTTTCCGACTAACGTCCTGGATGTAGCGTGGTTGCCACATATGCCCGAGTGGATTGAATGCAGGATCTGCTTGCCTTCCTCGGCGGTGACACAGCGCATGAGGACACCGGATGCGCTCCTTCTGTACAGGTCTTCTCCGACTAGCAGGAAGCTTTTGCTTCGACGCTTGATCTGCTCGGCTTGACTGCGATCTTCTGGGAGTTCGTCGTCCAGGAGGAATTTGAGAACAGGACCCCTCCAGTCTTGACATATGTGCAGCACTTCGTCGGTGGTCGGGGTAGGCACGCCTCCCGACTGCTCTTGTGCCAGTTTCTTCTTGACTGATGGCACCATAAGTTGCTCGACAAAGATTCCAGTCGGAACCGCTTCTCACTTGGATCCCATGTTTGCCAGCTCATCGGCCGCATCGTTGTATTGACGCAGGACGTGTGTGATTTCTAGCCTGTCGAACTTGTTTTCCATCTTGCGGACCTCCTGACAGTATGCCGCCATTGTGTCGTCGAGACAGGTCCAGTCTTTCATGACTTGGTTGACCACGAGTTGGGAGTCTCCGCGCACAACCAGTCGACGTATGCCGAGTGATATGGCGATGCGGAGCCCGTGAACAAGAGCCTCGTACTCGGCGACGTTGTGGGAAGCCGGGAAGTGGATTTGTAGTACGTACTTCATCTTTTCGCCAGTGGGGGATGTCAGTATGACTCCAGCCCCGGCACCGCCGATCCGTAGGGAACCGTCGAAGTACATTGTCCAGTATTCTAGCTTTGTTATTGGTGTTGGGAGTTGAACTTCTGTCCACTCGGCCACGAAGTCGGCTAGAGCTTGAGATTTGATAGCTGTCCGTGGCTGAAAGGTGATGTCAAACGCCATCAGCTCGAGTGCCCATTTAGCGATTCGGCCGGTGGCCTCGCGATTATGAAGGACATCCCCGAGTGGAAACGCTGTGACCACCGTGACTTGATGTGCTTGAAAGTAGTGCACCAGCTTTCGGACTGTGATGAGTAGGCCGTATAGCAGCTTCTGGACCTGCGGGTATCTTGTTTTGGAGTCGGCAAGGACCTCGCTGACAAAATAGATTGGCCGTTGTATTTTCTGAAGATGACCCTGTTCGGATCGCTCCACTACTAGCACCGTGCTGACTACCTGTGTTGTTGCCGCCAGATAAAGCATTAGTGGTTCCTGGGGCAGGGGTGACGCCAGCGCGGGGGGTGATGTGAGGAATTCTTTGAAGTCTTCGAAGGCTCGCTGGGCTTCCGGGGTCCACTGAAAGGTGTCCGCCTTTTTGAGGAGCTTGAAGAAGGGCATGCCCCGTTCGCCCAGTCGGGAGATAAACTGACTGAGTGCCGCCATGCAGCCTGTCAGCTTCTGGACGTCTTTAAGGTTGGTCGGGGGCACCATGCTCTTGATGGCGTTGACTTTCTCCGGGTTAGCCTCGATGCCGCGGTGCGAGACGATGAAGCCGAGTAACTTCCCAGACGGCACCCCGAAGGCGCACTTGTCCGGGTTCAACTTCATCTTGAATCTTCGAAGGTTTTGGAAGGTTTCTTCCAAGTCGGCAATGAGGTCTTTTCTGGACTTGGACTTGATCACCACGTCGTCGACGTAGGCTTCCACGTTGCGCCCGATTTGGTAGGTTGCGCCTGCGTTTTTCAGACCGAACGGCATTGTGATATAGCAATACGCTCCAAACGGCGTGATGAAAGATGTTTTTAAACAGTCTTGTTCCCTCAAGCTAATTTGATGATATCCCGAGTAACAGTCGAGAAAACTGAGTAGGTCGCACCCCGCCGTGGAGTCAACCACCTGATCTATCCTGGGAAGACCAAATGGGTCCTTGGGGCACGCTTTGTTGAGGTCGGTGTAGTCGACGCACATGCGCCATTTACCGTTTTTCTTCCAGACCAGGACTGGGTTGGCCAGCCAGTCCGGGTGGTAGACTTCCTTGATGAAGCCGGCTGCGAGGAGCTTGGTGATTTCCTCCCGGATAGCGTCCTTGCGGTCTTGAGCGAAGCGCCGCAGCCGTTGCTTGACCGGCTTGGCGTCTGGCTTTACGTGTAGGGCGTGCTCGATCACCTCCCTTGGTACGCCCGGCAGTCGGACGGTTTCCATGCGAAGATATCTTTGTTGGCTTGGAGGAAGGTGACGAGCGCGTCTTCCTATTTGGGGTCAAGTCCGGTCCTGACTAAGGCAGTCTTGGAGGGGTCGGAAGGGTCCAGGGGGATCTTCTTCGTGTCAGAGTCCGCCGAAATTCCCGACTTCGCTGCTTTTTTCGCCGGAACTGGATCTTGATCGACTTCAGATGTCGCGGCTTGCCGGATGCTGACGCGCCCGACTGCCGCTTCTTGTGTTTGAGCCAGCTCGCAGCTCTCCTTGTCGCAGGTGAAGGCTTGCTTAGCGTCGCTGCGGAGGGAGAGGACTCCTGCTGGCCCAGGCATCTTCAGCACCATGTACGTGTAGTGCGGTATCGCCATGAATTTGGCGAGGGCCAGTCGTCCGAGTATCGCGTGATACGCGGTCTCGAAGTCGGCGACCTCAAAGGAGATGTTTTCGGTACGGAAGTTGTCCCGCGTGCCGAAGGTCACCGGCAAGGTTATCTGCCGGAGTGGGGTTGATGACAAGCCGGGGATTATCCCATGGAAGGGCGCGGTGCTCGGCCGTAGCTCTGAACGAGGAATTCTCATCTCGTCCAAAGTCTTGGCAAACAGGATGTTGAGCGCACTGCCTCCGTCGATGAGGGTTTTCTTCAGCCTGATATTTCTGACGACCGGGTCTAGGACGAGTGGGTATCGTCCCGGGTGGGAAACCCGATCTGGGTGATCTGCGCGGTTGAAGGTGATGGCCATCTCTGACCAGCGCAGGTATTGGGGGGTATCCGTTGTGGAGACCGCGTTAATGTCTCGTGCTGATAGCTTCTGCTTGCGCTTGGATTCGTACGCGAGTGGCCCCCCGAATATATGGTTGAGTTCGGCTTGGGGGTCCTGGAAATCATCAGCCGGACCGGAGCCTGGCTTGTCCTTGTCTTTGTCGGTGCCAGACGGTGAAGCTTGCTCGGAGGCAAACTTCTTGAGCATGTGGCAGTCCTTGGCCACGTGCCGGCCCTTGGGGTGAAAGGGGCAAGGCCCGCTCATGACTTTCTGATAGTCGTTGTTCCGCTGGGGCCGCGATCGACTGCGCTCCATGTTGGCCACCTCGTTGTCCGACTTCCGCTTGCGGCTGCCAGGCTTGTTCTGAGGCGGCTCGTTGTCGGCTTTCGCCCTGTTGTCTTTTTGTCGGGGCTCCTTCTTCTCGTCGAAGGCCTCTGCGACGGCTTCAGCCGAGTCGGCGTATTTGTTAGCCATGTCGAAGAGAGTCCGGACAGTGGATGGTGGCTTCCGAGTGAACTTCGCGATGAGCGGGGCATCTTTTACTCCCTTGCGGAAGGCGGCGATGACGACCTCGTCTTTGATGCTTGGGATTTGGTTGCGCTTCTCGGAAAACCTTTTGATGAATTCTTGTAGAGACTCGTTCTTTTTCTGATGCAGCTGGTAAAGGTCGTGCTCGGAAGCCGGTCTCTCGTAGGTCCCCTGGAAGTTAGCGATGAACCGCTCCCTGAGTTGTCCCCAGGAACCGATCGACCGCCTTGGGAGGCCTGTCAGCCATGTCCTCGCCGAGTCGTATAATGCGACTGGGTGGTAGTTAGCCATGGCTCTGCTGTTGCCCCCAGCAGCTTGAACTGCTAGGACGTAAACGGTAAGCCAGGACTCCGGGTTGGTCTTGCTGTCGTACTTTTCGATTCCGGTAGGCTTAAAGCCGACTGGCCAGCGGACGTCCTGTAACTCCCAAGTCCGTAGATGCACAGCGTTGCCGAGTCCGTAAGGGAGATTGACGATCTCTCCCCCTCTCGGCCTAACCCGCGCTGGCTCAGGGCCTAGCGTGAGTCGGACGCCGAAGGAGAGAGTTGTCCCGATGTCCGGCGATGTGAGGGACTGTCGTAGTAGATCGCCGAAGGAGATGGCGACGTCCCTGGGGCCGACTGGCGCAACGCCGGCTAGCTCCTCAGCTGGCAAGATCGGATCTGCCTCAGCTAAGGAAAGGTTGCCGAGTTGATCGGCGACGAAATCAAGGCTCCCGAAGGTGATGGTGTCTCCATTGGAGAACCTGTCGCCCTTGACTCTGTTGATGGGATCCATCGAATCTGTTGATGAAGAATTCGCCGGGCCCCTACCTGGCGCGCCAACTGTCGATGCTTTGCACCAGCAATAATACTATGGGGCTACTCGGCGACCCGGAATTCGGTGGATTGCAGAGGAACACGGGAAAATTATACTGGTTCAGGCCCTCGATGTGAGGTAATACCCTACGTCCAGTTGAGGTGTTATTCCTCTGAGGTGGTTTTACGATCAATGATCTGGTGTGTCCTCATGGGGCGCCCTGCCTCCCTTTATATACTGGGGGACAGGGGTACATGGTAAGGATCCCAGTCGGATACGACCAAGGGATTTCCTTATTAGAGATAGAATCCTATCCGACTAAGGCCATGTTTCCTTATTGTACAAGACACAGCCTGCCGGGTGCTATCTTATCTCTAATTACATGATCTGGCCCATCCTCTATCCGAGTGGCCCATGTGCTGGTAATGAGGTACCCGGGGCCCATGGCTCCCACAAATGTTTTCTGTGATTAGTCCCACACTACTCATTAATGGAAATAAATGATGGAATATTGATAGCCCCTGTTTGGAGAGTTATGGTTTGGCCCTAAACTGCGTCGAAGCGTTGTTTAGAGATGAATTTAATGTTGATATTAATTAAACTATATGGTTTTCAATGATTTTAAATGCAAATGTTTTAAATGTTGTTTACGCAAATAAGCCATATTATGCCTATCCTTTGGTATCTTGTTGCATTACATTGCATTCCCTAGTGTGGCTTGTTGAGTACGGTGGGTGGTACTCAGTCTTGCATTATTGCAATCTTTAGAGTGAAGCTTTGCGAGGAAGAGAAGTTGGTGTTTGGCTTATACCCCAGTTGAGCTGCCTGTGGCTTGGAGCTGAAGCTATGCTAGTTGCCGTTCTGCTGCTATTTCTTCTTTGTGAGGACTAAGTGCCTCTGTTGTTAGTATTTATCGTTATTTCATATTTTGTTATGTTTATCAAATTGTCGATTTGTGTACCTCGGCTGATTCCTGGCGTGACAAAACCCATAAAAGGGGGAAGGCTTGGCTCAAGATCAGAGCAGTAAAACCATTCCTTATGCCAGCCTTTGAGAGAAGATTTCAGAGGGATATTGAAATAGATCCTCTTCATCTCACTCCTGAGTTGGATACCGGCCCCCCAATCACTTGGATTTTGCTCTTGGAGGGTTGGGGCTTGATATGGAACAAATATCTAAAAAGATTTAAATGGGGTTCTACACCGAGGAAGCACTCACAAAGTGTCACGAATATGGAGATTTGCATAATTGAGTTGGGATTCAGATTCACCAACTCGAGTTCATAAAAAGCAACAAGCTGGCGGAAGAACTCGGAGGATGGAAGAGAAAGACCCCGATTGAAAAAAGAGGCGAAAACGACGGTCTCACCGTCCTGGGGCTTCGGAACCGTTTCACCTTCAGCCAGACGCCAGTTGATGACATCGTGGCTCTACAACCTCAGCTACTTTTCTAGAAGCTTTAGCTTAGCCGACCCGCAATCCAAAGTCGGCCAGACCTCATCCGACGCACCCACGAGATCTAAAGCCCTCGGCATGGTTAGGGATGGGGAGATTTGGGGGAAATGTCACGGAAGGTTTGGAATGGATGAGGAGGAGTGGAATCGTCTGAGTTTTAATGGGGGAGAGCGAGCAATGGCAAACCCTAGTGGAGCGAGAGGCGAAATTTCGATGCGGAAGCTAGAAGACGAAACAATTGGTGGATTGGAGAAGATGAAGGAATCTTTTCTCTTTCTCCCCACCTTTTATAGAGCCGATTCCGATTCGTGGGCTTGGGCTCACAAAGTTGGTACTGGGCCACCAAGACATGAGTTTCTACAGTAGCATGCTCAATGTGGGCCGCTCGCTGGCTGTGTTAAAATTGCAGTGCTGGTGCTACCAACAGGAACCGATAAGGTAAACAGATATGCTTCATGAAGGCCTAATTGCTGAACACATGTGTTTGGGTATCTGTCTTATCCACCAGGTATTGAGGATATATCCTTATAAGGGTCACAAGCTGGTCTTCATCAAAATTGGAGATGCAGATATCTCTCAAGTACACCTGACCACGCAATGGATTTAATTTCATAAAGTGGTACTCGGCATACATGCTTGGCCAAACAGTTGCCATGAGCAATATTATTCCAGCCGACATAACACTGAGGAGTCTAACTTCTGAATAGTGCACTACTCGGGAAAGACTATAAATATTTTCTTCCTGCTGACATGAAGCTGAGGAGTCTAATTTCTGAGTAGGTCGCCACTCGGGAAAGACTATAAATGCCCTTCCCAGCTAACATGAAGCTGAAGAGTCCCATATACGAGTGGCATGCTACTCGGCAAAGACTATAAATCATATTCCGGTTGGCATGATACCGAAGAGTCTCATATACCAGTAGTATACTACTCGGGAAAGACTACAAGGTTAAAGATCTTTGACTTTATGTTTAATTGTTTTCACAATTAAGCACAAAGTCGGGGCTACACCTAATAGGTGCGCCTATTTGGCGCACACTATCCATACTTCTACATGGAGCCCTTCATAGCCTCGCTGCCATCTTACATGAAGCAGGACTCAGGAAGAAGATGCACTCGAACAAAGAGTACTCGGGAGCAATGCACTCGGGCAATCTTCACCGTGGAGGATGAGCACTTGTATCAGCTATGACTCAACTATGAAGGTCTCAGGGGCTGCTGTGGAGGCCATGGGCCCCGGGTACCTCATCACAAGCATATGGGCCACTTGGATAGAGGATGGGCCTAGCCTTGTAATTAGAGATATAGTAGCACCCGGCAAACTTTGCCTTGTACAATAAGGAATATACAGTCCTAATCGGGTAAATTGTATCTCTAAGAGGAGATCCCTTGGTCGTATCCGGCTGGGACTCCTACCTTGTTCCCCTGTCCCCCAGTATATAAGGGGAGGCAGGGCGCCCCCTGAGGGCAGAAGATCATAGATAAAGACAAATCCTCAAAGGAATAACACCACAACTGGACGTAGGGTATTACCTCACATGGAGGGCCTGAACCAGTATAAATCTCCCCGTGTTCCTTTGCAATCCACCGAGTTTCCATCCACCGGGTAGCCCCATATTCATATTGCCGGTGTAAAACATCGACAAACACCAAGCGGCACACCCTCCCAAAGTAAGCCTTCAGGCTCTTCGCCGACTTCCCCCCTCCCGTGAATCTTAGGGGTGGAGGTTTAAGACTTCCAAGAGGTATGTGGTCCTCTGACTTCAAATAATTCAAAGTGATTTGCAATGTCTTGATTGCTAAATAATCGTGCAGGAAGCCAAGCGAAGCTGATCCCAAGTGTATAGCGCCACTAACCCCCGTCACTGACTCAGCCCCGACTAGCGTAGAAGCCTCAGTGCCACCACCCGAGCCAAGTACCACCCCAGCCCCAGAAGGCGGGGCAATGCACCCGGGCAAACCTCCAGCTTCGCCTAGTCAGCCAGCTGTCGAGCCACTCGTAGAACCAATCGCCAAGCCAGCCGGAGGGCCAATACTTCTAGAAGATCCCAGGCCAGCGACTCCCTCTCCTCCATCCTCTCCCTCTTCAAACAAAGACGACCTCCCCAGACTCGAGGCTCCACCTCACGACTATCCGCGGTATTCCATTGGACTAACCCAAATGGGAGTGAGGATATCCTGAGGCTGGTTGATTAGACCGCTTGAAAGGAGCGGACCAAGCTATTCGAGGCCACCATCAAGGCTTTGTAGCAGGTCCAGGTAAGTAGCCCAACTGACTGTACCTTGACTTTATTGTTGGTCATATAATCTTTTAGTCCATTGTCATATCCGACAATGATTTGCCTTGTAGAAAGTTGTTGATCGGTACGAGAAGATGAGCCGGGCACTTGCTAGGCTTACCCCTCATATCGCTCAATTCACTCATCTCTAGTCTAAGAAGAATGAGCTGGAGCGAATCAGCAAGGAGAGGGAGACCTGCTAAAGGATTCAGTCAACAAGCCATGCGATGAGCTATGGGCGAAGACTGGGACTATCCGGGGTATGTCCTATTGATGCCCGAGTTGCTTCAGGTGTCCTCTACGGATTGCTGGTGTCTATATATGTCCTGCTCTAGCTCATCAGACAGAACTTCACAACCAGTCCTTGGAGATAGAATGCCTAAGAAAAGAAATCAAAGATCTTGAAAAGGCGAAGTCCAAGGTTGATGCTAAGTTTGTGAGTAAGTTGATTATCTGCTTCCGAACTTTAGCTGACTAAGTTATCTGGTCCCCTCCTAGATTTTGTCTAGATGACAGACTACAAGGTCAATGTGCAGACGCAGTTCAACTCCTTTGGTGAGGAAATCAAGGCGATAGAAGACTCGTGGAGTGCCATTGTGGACTCCACGAAGTCTATTAGATATCATGCAGCCGGGAGAAGCTGGTTCTAGCTCAAGCACGCCTGCCCAACTGCTGCAACAACTTCGAGATGCTCTGGCCGTCTTGAAGAAGATCACTATGGAGCATGCCACCCTAGGGATTACCCAGGCTCTCGCAATGACCAAGTCTCTTTACTCCCGAGTGGATATTGAAGCGGTCAGTGAGGGGTTTGCAGAAGGCACGACTCTAGAGCAATGTCTTGAGCTGATCAACCTGGCGAGGCCTATTGCAAGGTCAATTGTTGATGTTTTACACCGGCAATATAACTATAGGGCTACTCGGCAAGGGGAAACTCAGTGGAATGTAGAGGAACGCAAAGAGATTTTATACTGGTTCAGGCCCTCAATGTGAGGTAATACCCTATGTCCAGTTGTGGTGTTATTCCTCTGAGGATGTGTGTCGATCAATGATCTTCTGTGTTGTTCTGCCCTCAAGGGGCGCCCTGCCTCCCCTTATATACTGGGGGGCAGGGGTACAAGGTAGGAAACCCAGCCAGATATGGCCAAGGGATTGCCTTCTTAGAGATACATCTTACCCAGCTAAGATTGTATATTCCTTTTTTTACAAGGCAAAATCTACCGGGTGCTACTATATCTCTAACAACAAGACTTGGCCCATCCTCTAACCGAGTGGCCCATATGCTTGTGATGAGGTACCCGGGGCCCATGGCCTCCACAGTAGCCCCTGAGACCTTCATAGTTGAGTCACAGCTGATGCCTCCGAGTGCTCGTCCTCCACGGTGAAGATTGCCCGAGTGCATTGCTCCTGGTACTCTTTGTCCGAGTGCTTCTTCTTCCCGAGTCCTGCTTCATGTCAGCTGGCAGCGAGGCTATGAAGGGCTTCATGTTGGTGTATGAATAGTGTGCACCGAATAGGCACACCTATTAGGTATAGCCCCCGACTTTGTGCTTAATTGTGAAGACAATTAAACATAAAATCAAAGATCTTTAACCTTGCAGTCTTTCCCGAGTAGATTACTACTGGTATATGAGACTCTTCGGTATCATGTCAACCAGAATATGATTTATAGTCTTGCCGAGTAGCATGCCACTCGTATATGGGACTCTTCAGCTTCATGTCAGCTGGAAAAATGGGTTTATAGTCTTTCCCGAGTGGCGTCCCACTCGAGAGTTAGACTACTCAGCGTCATGTCAGCTAGAAAAGATATTTATAGTCTCTCCCGAGTAGTGCACTACTCGGAAGTTAGACTCTTCGGCATCATGTCGGCTAGAATAATGTTGCTCATGGCAACTACTGGCCAAGCATGTAGGCCGAGTACCACTTTATGAAAATAAATCCATTGCGTGGTCAGATGTACTTGAGAAAGATACCTGCATCCCCAATTTTAATGAAGACCAGCTTGTGACCCTTATAAGGATATATCCTCGAGACCTAGTGGATAAGACAGATACCCAAACACATATGTTTAGCAATTAGGCTTTCATGAAGCATATCTGTTTACCTCATCGGTTCCTATTGGTAACACCAGCGCCACGATTTTAACTTAGCCTGCCAGCGGCCCATATTGAGCGTGCTACTATAGGAACTCATATCTTCGGTGGCTCAGCTTCAACTGTGTAGGCCCAAGCCCATTTAGTCGGCATAGGCTCTATAAAGGTTGAGGGAGAGAGAAAAGATTCCTCTATCTTCTCCACGCGACCAATCGTTTCGTCTTCCCAGCTCTGCACCAAAATTTCACCTCCTGCTCCGCTAGGGTTCGACATTGTCTGCTCCTCCCCACCAAAGCTCGAGTGATTCCACCTCCATTCAGCCATCCCAAGCCCCCGACTATAGTTCTCCCAAATTTCTTGTCCCCCCAGCCATGCCGAAGGTGCCAGATTCCGTTGGGGCGTCAGATGATGGGTGGCCGACCTCGGATTGCAGCTGGTCGAAGCTGGAGAAGCTGGAGAAGTCACTGTGGCTATAGAGCCGCGACATTATCTGCTGGCGGCTAGCCGAGGATGAGTCAGTCCCAAATCCCCAATCCAGCAAAACTGTTGTTTTTGCCTCTTTCTTTGACCGGGGTTTGTTTCTTCCGTCCTCAGCATTCCTCCGCCGTCTTCTTAGTTTCTACGGATTGGAGTTGGTGAATCTGAATCCCAACTCAATCCTACAAATTTCTATCTTTGTGACTCTTTGTGAGTGCTATCTGGGTGTAGAGCCCCATTTTAATTTCTTTAGGCACTTGTTCCATATTAAGCCCCAACCCTCTAAGAATAGGGTCTAGGTGATTGGAGGGGCTGGTCTTCAGTTGAGGAGTGAGATGAAGAAAATATATATCAATCTTCCTTTGAAATCCTCTCTGAAAGGCTGGCATAAGGACTGGTTCTACTATTCCGATCTGGAACCCTCACTGCCTCCATTCACCGGAAAGCCTCCGGCGGTCTTGCCTAGTTGGTCGTCGGATCCAACCTTCGAAGAGATGGGCCAAGTACATCAGTTGTTGGCGAGGTTGGACAAATTCAAGTCGGCCGGCCTGACCGGCCCCTGGATCGCTAAGCGCTTCCTGACCCAGCGCATCCAACCATTGAAGCTGAGGAGCACATTCTTCTAGGATTACTAGGGGAAGAATGACCCTGACCGAGAGAGCAAAGAAGTGGCCGACGAGCAGAAAGTGACCGAAACATTGTTCGGTTATTTCTCCAATGGGGTGATTGAGACCGAGGACAAAGAGCGCTGCATTGCGGCTTATAACCAAAAACGGCCTCGTCCCGAGGTAACCTCTGCTTTTTTTCTGTGATGAATGCTTGTAGACATGTATCCATGATTGCCTTGCATAGTATGACGTGTACTGTTGAATCATTTGCAGTGGTGTGAGGAGTTTGATGATGACTCCCGTCCTTTGTCAGCCACAAAGTCGAAGAAAAGGCCGAGAAGTCCTCCTGCCGCCCAGCCCGAATCCGAGAGAGTGGGGAAGAAGCCCATTGTAGATCGGGGCAAGGGGAAGGTTGTGAAGCCGAGTGCCGCAGCCGGGAGTTTAAGGATAAGGGACCCCACCGGCACAGCACCCAGGCCATCGAGTCCCAGACCAGGACCGGCGCGGTTTGAGCTCATCAACATCGAGCCCAACCCAAGCACGGCCAAGTACAAGGTCGACCCCAGTGCTGCCGAGCACCCAAGCGCTCCAGCCGATCACACCCCGAATGGGGCCGACCAGGACAGAGGTGCCGCCGCTGACTGCCGTGCCCTCAGGCCCAACAGCCAGCGGCCCTCTAGTGCTGCCCTCTAGATCTCCCGGACAAAAGCTCAAGTTCTCCAAGAGGTAGGCCATTCTAGGTCTTCTGAAAATCATGTTCAGCATTATTGCGCCTTGATGCTTGACTTGTTATGTAGGAAGCGGGTCAACATAAATCTTAAGGAAGTCACGCCGACTGCCCCTGCTGTCGACCCTGCCCCAGCTAGTCCGGAGCCAGCGAGTACGCCTGCTGAGCCAGCGGCGGGCCCAGTCACAGAGGCTGAGACCGTCCCGACTACAGGGTCACCGACGCCGGCCGACCAAGGGGTGGTTATCGAAGCCGCCGCCCTAGCCCCTGAGCCGGCGCCCGTTGCCGAAGTCGTCGCTGCAGCTCCTGAGCCAGCGCTTGGTGTCGAAGGCACCGCTACAGCACCTGAGCCAACCCCCAAAGCCACAGAGGCCACCGAGCTGGGGGCCAGGAGTCCGTCGCCTTCCTGGTCATGGTCATCGTTGTCGTCGTCGTCTCTTCCTTCATACAAACCCGACCTCCCCAGGATTGAGGCCCCTTCACGTAGGTTCCTGAGGACGTTCCAGTGGACGGCGCCTGACGGAACTGCACAGACCTACAAGGTCGATGAGGTGGCAGCGGAAAGGGAACATGAAGCCCTGCTTCGTGCCACACTCGCCATGTCCGAGGGGATTCGGGTATGGTTTCCCTTGTACCGGAATTTTGGTAGTATTTCTTGACACTAGATTCTTCTTTGATTTGTTAATCCCCGAGCAGAAAATTGTTGATCGCTCGGAGAAGATGCATGAGGTGCTGAACCGAATCGCCCCCCAACTCCAAGAATTGGACCAACTCCGGGCCTTGAAAATTGAAGTGGAAGGGCGCAGCCAGGAGAGGGAATCTTGGCTGAGGGAGAGCATCACCAAGCTTAGGAGCGAAAATTGGGATCAAGCCAAGATGATAAGAGGTGAGCCTCTAGAGCCCTTCTTCCTGACCAAATCCTTGATATATCTCTCCAGCTGTGTTATTTCCCGACTGCCCAGTTGTGTGTTGACTGCATCGTCGAGTTCTTGACTAATCTGTCGTGCAGTACTCCAAGCCGAGTTGAAGACCCAAACAGAGGGAGGAGAGTAGCTGAAGGAGGCTGAGAGAGCCAGGGCCAAACATGAAAAGGATAAGGCCGCCCTGACAGAGGCCAAAACCGAGCTTGAGCAAGAGAAGGCCGAGTTGAAAGAGGCCAATACCAAGCTTGAGAAAGAAAAAGTTGAACTGTAGAAGGCCCTAGTGTTAACGCCAAAATTTGGTACGGGTCGTTACCATGTTCGGTTAAGGAAAGAAGCGATATCAACCATTGGAAACTAATCCAGAAGAGTCCGAGCTTGGGAAGGAATCGTGAAGACCACGTTATGGCAGCTATTTATCTTATCTATTAGATAGTTTTATCTTTTAGGAAACCTGATCTCTTGTCCGATCAGGTCTGTTAGTTTTCCTTTTCTAGTTAGGAAAGTCCTGTTTCGTGTCCTATAAGGACTCTTGTAACTCGGGGTATATATACGTATGCCCGGGGACCTTGTAATCTATCTCTCGATCAATCAAATTCGGCGCATCGCCACCCTTTACCAACGGGTTCTTGCTTCTCGAGCCGGGCTGCATCGGTTAGGTCCGAACTCCGGCGAGAGGGTAAGTCTCATTACCCCGACTACCAATCGGCTAGGACTTTCTCGGTTAGGTCCGATATTCTAGTCGGTCTATGGTAGTCGGCTTACCACGGTGTATCGGATCTGTCTACGGCTGCATCGGTTCGGTCCGACCTCTTAGGCTGGTCAGGTATATCACATCACGCGTGCATAGTTTTTATCAGTTTATCGGGGGTAGTTTATCATCAGTTTGTGCTGCATCGGTTGGGTCCGACCTACTAAACTGCTAGCGATAAATTATTCCTGTTAGGCTGATATCCTTTGTGCAAGCGTCTTATCGGAATGTATAGCTGGTAAGTTATTTTCATCACAGTTGCATTAGGTCTATCGGCTCGTTGAGGTTCCTTTACTATTATCGATCTGTGCTGCATCAGTTAGGTTTGAACTACTAGATCGATAATAATAGATTTATCCTTGTCGAGCCGATCGGTGTGTATGCGACGTTCTATCGGAGTGCTTAGCCGATAGGTTATCTTTTTATAGAGCCGACTGTATTATCTTTACTATTTTGGTCATCTATATTATCATCGGTTCTCTAGCCGATGCACATGTGTTTCCTTGGCAGTCAGCTAGTTCACTATTTCTGCCTATCTATTTTACCATCGGCTTCTAGCCGATGCACATGTTATACTGACAGCTTATCCATTTATCTATAGCGTTATCGGTTTCCTAGCCGATACACAGGTGCCATCGGCCATCGGCTACAAGGAGCCTACATCAGACCGTATCGGCCGATAGCCGATGTGCAATTGCTGCTGATCCGGGTGCGAGCACAAGCGAGGACCCGGGAGCGAGAACCCGAGCACGAGACCCGGGCGCGAGTACAGGCGAGGGCCTGGACACGAGCATAGCGGCGATCGGCTGGAAGGAATCCGTATCGGCTTACTGGCCAATTGGATCAGTAATCAAATTTCTTCATCTCCTTGTCAATTGCGGGGTCAAATTGACTGGCACGCCTACGAACCTCAAATATTTTAGGACTTGCACTGGAGCTAAGCAGATCTCCCAGGCCTTCGTATGTTCAATCGCATCAAACCAGATCATCAACAAGCTTCTTGGCACACTCGGTGGTTTTTGGTGCGAACATATTTTTGGCACGCCTGGTGGGACACAGAACTTCGACATGGCTGGAAAAGAGGTCAGCAAAGATGATACAATCCCAGTTACAATGGTAGACTTGACCGAAGAACAGAGACAACAAGTGGAGCAGAATATTGCTGAATTTCAGAAGCTTTGTCTGGAATCCTTCGGTATGACAGACCAAGTGCCAATTCAAAAGTCCCAATTTCCAAAGCCTGTTCTGGTTGGTGAATCGAGCCGTACATCGTCTGCAAGTTCACAAAAGCCGATCCAAGACATGTTTAATGAAGCAGTTCATCATGCGTTGACCGATCAATCTGGGATATTGATGAACACATTACAGAGCTTGATCAAGAAGGCAGTGGAGCCGATTCAAATACCCGGGGGGCATCAACAGAGTTATTCAGAAGCTGTTCCTGAGTACAATTATCAGAGGGAATATCAGAATCAGAATCGGCTACAAACTCCACCTCTGCGTTATCACGATGAAAATCCAAGAGAAGAAGATTTGACAGCAAGAATCACGGAGGTGATGAGAGAACAATTCGGTTTAAGACCGAAGAAGGAAACATTTATATATCGGCCTCCATATCCAGATTGGTTTGATAGAGCTCCGTTGCCACGCCGATACAGAGTACCAGACTTCTCCAAATTCTCAGGGCAAGATGATGTGTCTACAGTGGAGCATGTCAGCCGATTCCTGGCGCAGTGCGGAGAAGCATCGGCTGTAGAAGCTTTGAGAGTTAGACTCTTCCCGTTATCATTATCCGGATCGGCCTTTACATGGTTTTCTTCATTGCCACCTAACTCAGTTCGAGGTTGGGCCGATCTGGAAAAGCAATTCCACAAGTATTTCTTTATGGGAAGTCAGGAGATGAGTTTGATAGACTTAACATCGGTAATACAGAAGCCGGAGGAATCAGTCGCAGAATATATCCAGCGGTTTCGTAATGTTAGAAGCCGATGTTATAGTTTAAGTCTGGACGATGCACAGCTGGCCGAGTTAGCATTCCAAGGTTTGTTGGCTCCGATCAAGGAAAGATTTTCATCAGAAGACTTTGAGAGCCTAGCACACCTAGTACAGAAGGTATTGGTTCATGAAAGCCGATTTCAGGAGGCCAGGAAGGAATGATAAGGCCCGAACAGAAGAATTTCGAAGTTTGATAACAAACTCCGAAATTGGGGGGCATGTGTTAACGCCAAAATTTGGTATGGGTCGTTACCATGTTCGGTTAAGGAAAGAAGCGATATCAACCATTGGAAACTAATCCAGAAGAGTCCGAGCTTGGGAAGGAATCGTGAAGACCACGTTATGGCAGCTATTTATCTTATCTATTAGATAGTTTTATCTTTTAGGAAACCTGATCTCTTGTCCGATCAGGTCTGTTAGTTTTCCTTTTCTAGTTAGGAAAGTCCTGTTTCGTGTCCTATAAGGACTCTTGTAACTCGGGGTATATATACGTATGCCCGGGGACCTTGTAATCTATCTCTCGATCAATCAAATTCGGCGCATCGCCACCCTTTACCAACGGGTTCTTGCTTCTCGAGCCGGGCTGCATCGGTTAGGTCCGAACTCCGGCGAGAGGGTAAGTCTCGTTACCCCGACTACCAATCGGCTAGGACTTTCTCGGTTAGGTCCGATATTCTAGTCGGTCTATGGTAGTCGGCTTACCACGGTGTATCGGATCTGTCTACGGCTGCATCGGTTCGGTCCGACCTCTTAGGCTGGTCAGGTATATCACATCACGCGTGCATAGTTTTTATCAGTTTATCGGGGGTAGTTTATCATCAGTTTGTGCTGCATCGGTTGGGTCCGACCTACTAAACTGCTAGCGATAAATTATTCCTGTTAGGCTGATATCCTTTGTGCAAGCGTCTTATCGGAATGTATAGCCGGTAAGTTATTTTCATCACAGTTGCATTAGGTCTATCGGCTCGTTGAGGTTCCTTTACTATTATCGATCTGTGCTGCATCAGTTAGGTTTGAACTACTAGATCGATAATAATAGATTTATCCTTGTCGAGCCGATCGGTGTGTATGCGACGTTCTATCGGAGTGCTTAGCCGATAGGTTATCTTTTTATAGAGCCGACTGTATTATCTTTACTATTTTGGTCATCTATATTATCATCGGTTCTCTAGCCGATGCACATGTGTTTCCTTGGCAGTCGGCTAGTTCACTATTTCTGCCTATCTATTTTATCATCGGCTTCTAGCCGATGCACATGTTATACTGACAGCTTATCCATTTATCTATAGCGTTATCGGTTTCCTAGCCGATACACAGGTGCCATCGGCCATCGGCTACAAGGAGCCTACATCAAACCGTATCGGCCGATAGCCGATGTGCAATTGCTGCTGATCCGGGCGTGAGCACAAGCGAGGACCCGGGAGCGAGAACCCGAGCACGAGACCCGGGCGCGAGTACAGGCGAGGGCCCGGACACGAGCATAGCGGCGATCGGCTGGAAGGAATCCGTATCGGCTTACTGGCCAATTGGATCAGTAATCAAATTTCTTCATCTCCTTGTCAATTGTGGGGTCAAATTGACTGGCACGCCTACGAACCTCAAATATTTTAGGACCTGCACTGGAGCTAAGCAGATCTCCCAGGCCTTCGTATGTTCAATCGCATCAAACCAGATCATCAACAAGCTTCTTGGCACACTCGGTGGTTTTTGGTGCGAACACATAGCCAAGTGGGAGGCCGACTACAAAGTGTCTCTGCCCTGACAATAACCATAGCCAATCCATTAATTACTCCATATGCGGCTTTGCCTAACAAGTTTACTTGTCGGTGAATCCGGGTAGCTGCGAGAGCCAATTCCCAGATCCAGTTCTAGGCTTTTGCAGAGGAGATCAGGGTAGTCAAGGAGTGACGGGAAACCTTTGGCGAGTCTGTGAAAGGGCTCCTTGACCTGATAGATCCTCGTCCTGTGGGAACCAGCTCCAGCACAATCTTCCAACTGGAGGAGCGCCTTAAAGACGCACCGAGTGCCCTGAAGAGGTACTCGGATGAGCATGTTATTGCCGGCGTGGCCCAAACCCTAGCAATGACCAAGTCCATCTACCCAAGGGCAGATGTCGAAGCCACCGGGGAGGGGTTTGCTGAGGAGACAACTCCTGAGGAAGCGCTGGAGCTGATAGCTAAGGCGAAGCTGACTGTAGGGATTATCACCCGGGACCTGGGTATGTAAAGACAATATATGATGCAGTCGGTGTGTATATACATTTTGGTAAGAATATGTGTAAATGCATGTGCAATGCTGCCAAGCTTTAGACAATTACTCAGTTGTCATTAGCATTACTCGACAATATAGCCTACACCGAGTTAATGTATAGGAACTTAATAAAAACGTTCCCCGCAGAAAGCTGTACTCGGGCTGCACATACAATACATGCAGCTCCCGACTCACTACTCGGTTGAAACAAACAGCGTAGTGAGTCAGAGAAGAACTGTACACATATGAAAGTATAAAACTCAGGTATAGAAGGGATGTAGCTATTCTATATTCCATGAGTTGTTGATGGGGGCACCGTCTTCAGTCTTCAGTCGGTAGTGCCTAGCCAAGTAACCTCCGCTATAATGAACGGCCCTTCCCAGATTGGGGATAGTTTATGCCCGTCTTTGGTGGTTTGTATTTTTCTCAATATGAGATCTCCAACCAAAAAGGCATGGCCACGGACATTGTGGTTGTGATAGTGATGTGGGCCTTGGAGATACCTTGCCGACTGGATTGTTGCTATGTCCCTTGCTTCTTCCAACTGATCTAGTTCGACCAATCGGGTGTTGTTTGAAGTGTCTTCCAAGTAAGCCCAAACTCGCGGAGAGCCGAACTCTAACTCGGTTGGTAGCATAGCCTCAGCACCATAGACCAAAAAGAAAAGGGATTGCCCTATTACCTAACTAACTGTGGTTTTGAGGGACCAGAGGACAAATGGGAGTTCGTGCACCCATCGGCCTACGTATGGTTATAGTCGGTCGAATATCCTTGTCTTGATGCCTTGTAAGACCATACCGTTGGCTCGTTCAACCTACCCATTGCTCCGCGGGTGTGCCACAGACGCATAGCAGATCGTGATGCTGAAGTCATCACAGAAATCCTGAAACACGCCGCCCATGAACTGAGTACCGTTGTCGGTGATGATGCGGTTGGGGACCCCGAATCGGTATAGTATACTCATGATGAATTCCTTTGCTCATGCCGCCGTTATGGTTGTGACGAGTTTGGCCTCAATCTACTTGGTGAATTTATCCACTGTGACGAACAGGTGTGTGAACCCTCCTGGCGCTTTCTTGAAAGGCCCAACCATGTCAAGCCCCCATACTACAAAGGGCCAAGAGATTGGGATTGTTTGGAGTTCCTGGGCTGGGAGATTGGTTTGTCTTGCAAAGAACTAGCAGCCCTCGCATGTGCGAATGATGTCTTTGGCATCTGTTACTGCTGTTGGCTAGAAAAATCCCTGCTGGTAAGCCTTTCCGACTAACGTCCTGGATGCGGTGTTGTTGCCACATACGCCTGAGTGGATCGACTGCAGAATCTGCTTGCCCTCCTCGGTGGTGACGCAGCGCATGAGGACACCAAATGCACTTATTCGGTACAGGTCTTCTCCGACGACTAAGAAATTCTTGCTTCGACATTTAATTCGTTCGGCTTCGTTGCGATCTTCTAGGAGTTCATTGTCCAGGAGGAGTTTGAGAAAAGGAGTCCGCCAATCATGACATATGTGTAGCGCCTCGTCTGTAGCCAGGGTAGGTTCGCCTCCTGACTGCTCTGGCATCGGTTTCTTCTTGACTGATGGCTCCATGAGTTGCTCGACAAATATCCCTGTCGGGACTGCCTCTCGTTTGGATCCCAGATTTGCCAATTCATCTACAGCGTCATTATATTGTCGTAGCACATATGTTATCTCCAGCCCGTCGAACTTGTTTTCCAGCTTGCGGACCTCCCGATAGTATGCCGCCATGGTGTCGTCGAGGCATGTCTAGTCCTTCATGACTTGGTTCACCACGAGTTGAGAATCCCCGCGCACAACCAGTCGACGTATGCCGAGTGATATAGCAATGCGGAGCCCGTGGATAAGTGCCTCGTACTCGGCGATGTTGTGGGAAGCCAGGAAGGTGATTTGTAGAACATACTTGAGTTTTTTGCCGATGGGCGATGTTAGTACAACACCAGCCCCAGCGCCACCGATCCATAGAGAACCATCGAAGTACATTGTCCAGTACTCTGGCTTTGTTGTTGATGTAGGCATATGAACTTCTGTCCACTCGGCCACGAAGTCGGCTAGAGCTTGTGATTTGATTGCTATCCGTGGCTGAAAGGTGATGTCGAACGCCATCGACTCGAGCGCCCATTTAGCAATTCGGCCGGTGGCCTCGCGGTTATGTAGGATGTCCCCGAGTGGAAACGATGTGACCACTGTGACTTGATGTGCTTGGAACTAGTGCACCAGCTTCCGGACAGTGATGAGTAGGCCATAGAGCAACTTCTGGACCTGCGGGTATCTCGTCTTCGAGTCGGCAAGGACTTTGCTTATAAAGTAGACTGGCCTTTGGACTTTCTGGATGTGACCCTGTTCGGATCGCTTGACCACCAGCACCGTGTTGACTACCTGAGTAGTTGCCACCAGATATAGCATTAGCGGTTCTTGGGCATGGGTGACGCCAACACCGGGAGGATGTGAGAAATTGCTTGAAGTCTTGGAAGGCTTGCTGAGCTTCGGGAGTCCACTGGAAATTGTCTGCTCTCTTCAATAGCTTAAAGAAGGGCACGCCCCGTTCGCCCAGTCGGGAAATAAACCGGCTAAGTGCCGCCATGCAGCCTGTCAGCTTTTGGACATTGTGGGTGCCATGGGCCCCAGGTACCTCATGACAAGCATATGGGCCACTCGGATAGAGGATGGGCCTGGCCTTGTAATTAGAGATATAGTAATCCCTAGCAGACTTTGCCTTGTACGATAAGGAATATACAGTCCTAGTTGGGTGCGTTATATCTCTAAGAGGAGATCCCTTGGCCGTAATCCGATTGGGACTCCTACCTTGTAACCCTGTCCCCCAGTATATAAGTGGAGGCAGGGCGCCCCCTGAGGGCAGGTTGAGTTGGTTCACCAGAATCACCACCACAAATCCTCAAAGGAATAACACCACAACTAGACGTAAGGTACTACCTCACATCGAGGGCCTGAACCAGTATAAAATCTCTCTGTGTTCCTTTGCAATCCATCAAGTTTCCACCGCCGAGTAGCCCCATATATTTATTGCCGGTGTAAAACATCGATAGTTGGCGTGCCAGGTAGGGGCTTCGGCGCGATCTACATCTACAAGCTTGATGGATCCAGCAACCGGAGTCGACGGCGGCAAACTCTCCCCCGGAGATACAATTTCATTCGGAAGCCTCGACTTCGTCGCCGACCAGATCGGCAATCTCACCTTGGCCGACATGGACCCGATCCAACCGGTCGAGGAACCAGCCGACTCCATGCCAGTCGGCCTACACGATGCTGCAGCAATCTTTCACGACATGCTGCGGCGATCTCCAATATGCCCGAGTCCAGGGACAACTCTTTCTTTCGGTGTTCGACTCGGACTCGGTTTTGAGCCGGCCGAGATCGGGCCAAAAAAGGAAGAGATCGTCAATTTCCCGTTCGGACTCGGCGACGCTGCGGATATCTACAATCTACATCCGATGCGGCAAACCCGATCCCCTGGAGTTCGACTCGGATATGGCCCTGAGCCGCTCGAGATCGGATCTAGGGAGGTCGGAGTTGTAATCACCCCCATCAATTATTCCGACTTTGACTCTCAGTTGGACTCCGACTTCCAGTCGGACTCCGACTCTAAGTCGGACAGCAGTTCGGCAAGCTTCTCTCCGCCACGAGAAATCTTCGTGGCATCCAAAGACTCTACTCCTACTCAGGAATCACACCGACTACGCGAGCAGCAAGAGGAGGAAGCACGCCGACTGCGAGAGCAACAAGAGGAAGAAGCAAGACGCCGGCACGACGCCCTACGTAGGGCTGGGCGGACTGCTCAGCAATAAATCCTCCAAACACGAGTCGGCGACCACGACGTCTTCGTTACTCCTCAATAGAACATCGTGGCCGCTCCAACTCTACTGGATACACTCCAGTTCGGGCCTGATCAACAGGCCACCCCAACGATCGCAAGGATAAAAGCCATGCTTACCACTGCTGCATGTCAGCAGCACCAACCGTCGGGTGATACCCTCATACCGACCAACCGGTCGACATACCCAACGGCAGTCTCATCTACCTCAAAGCGACGCCAAGCGGCTGGCTCCAGTCAGCAGCATATGGAGGCATGTCAGGCGTCACTCGGCAACCCCAACGACAACCGGCGACATCAAAGCAACCGTCGGGACGATTAGGACCTCCGAGACCACCTAAGGCGCGAACTTCGGCAAGACATCATCGCTCGGTGCCGTGAACGAGAAGAAGATGAGCAACGCCAACTGGAAGACAAGAACAAGCGTTTCGGCCTCCACCACGAGCGGTCTCACCGCCGTATTCGGAGTCAGAGCCCTCATGGAGACGAAGGCATATCGGCCTTCACCCAGGAGCTACAACAGGTCGACTAGCCGTCGGGTTTCAAGCCTACAGCAATTGACAAATACGATGGCAAGACCAACCCCGAGTCCTGGCTCACGGTCTACACCCTAGCGATTCGAGCAACTGGAGGAGATCACAAAGTCATGGCTAACTACCTCCTAGTCACTTTAGCCGACTCGGCGAGGACATGGCTAACAGGACTTCCCAAGCAATCAATCGGCTCCTGGGGAGAACTCCGGGAATGCCTCATCGCCAACTTCCAGGGAACATACGAGAGGCCATCTTCCGAGTACGACCTGTATCAGTTACATCAAAGGAAGAACGAGTCTCTTCGTGACTTCATCAAGAGGTTCTCTGAGAAGAAGAATTCAATCCCAATGATCAAGGATGAGGTTTTCATCGCCGCCTTTCGAAAAGGAGTCAAAAACACCTCGTTCATCGACAAATACACGCGAAAGCCTCCTAACTCTGTCAAGGCTTTATTCGACATGGCGAACAAGTACGCCGACTCGGCTGACGCTGTGGCTGAGGCCCTCGATGACAAGAAGGCACCCTGACAAAAGAAGTAGGAGGGCACCAACGACGCAATCCCGACTAAAGTCAGGAGTCGCAAACACAAGTCAGACGGCTTCATTGTGGTAGTCGGTCACAACCGTCTTCGACTTTCAACAACTGAAGATTATCAGGACAACAAGTGACAAGCTCAGGGGCTCAAAAGCCCAAACACAAGGATGGCATCCCCACTCCCACATACCAAACAGCTAAGTCGCTCTCTGATAAATATTTCTTCACTCGGCCTTGCCAATGCCACAGCTGTTTACACCTAATAGGTGTACAAGCTGCACTTTTTTCTGTTTTTCTCTTAAATGATTGCAAAAGTATTCGAGTAGCATAAATCCTGATCCGTGAAACTTTGCTCCATGAAAGACGAACTCAAGTCACCCAAAACGTGTGTCTGGGAAAGAGCCATGAGCCAACTCCCGATGCTAGGGGGCTATGACTAGTCGGGCAGAGTGTTTAAACGTAAGGGGTCAACTACTCGGGGAAATTAATATCAATAAGAGGAAGAACTCATATTTACATATATTGTAAAATACATTTTATTCGGGTGATTGTTTCCATCATCAGATTCTACTCATCCGATATGTTATAGTGCAGGGCCAGCTCCGGATACGCGTGACAGGAACTCAGGGCTGCGAGCCTATCTCCTACGTTCGGGGGCTGGACAAGTCTGCCAAGAATCACTCGGAATGCTCCATGAGGGCTACTGACCGAGTACTTGCGCCAGTCGGGACATCATCTTCCCTGGCTACGCTCCAAGTGAGCTTACAACCGACCTCCGGCACTAGTTGGGGGTCGTATACTACTCGACTGGGTGAGGTACGCCCCATGAGGGTCGCTAGCCGAATCCTACACTAATGCTAGGATCGGGTACCTTATTTGGTCACAACTCTGTCAGGTTAGGTACGCCCCATGAGGGTCGCCAGCCGAATCCTATGTTAATGCAAGGTTCGGGTACCTAGCTTGGCTATAACTCTGTTGGGTAGGGTATGCCCCATGAGGGTCGCTAGCCGAATCCTATGCTAATGCAAGGTTTGGGTACCCTGCTTGGCTCTCCTGAAGTCAGAGAAGACTTACATCGTCAAAGCACATCCAGAGTTCTCATGCACTACGTCATACCTGAGGAGGGCAAGCAGATCCTGCAACATACCTACTCAGGCACCTGTGGCAACTAGCCTCCATCCAGAACATAAGTCGGAAAGGCTTGCAAATAAGGATTTCTCTAGCTGATTGCGGTTACCGACGCCAAAAAACTCATCCTGACATGCGATGGATGATACTTCTATAGAGCTATGCTGGGTAGGTCGACTTAGGCCGGCTTAATTGGTAGCAGCCACCAAGATATGAGTTCCTACAGTAGCATGCTCCATGTGGGCCACCCGCAGGCTGAGTTGAAATTATAGTGCTGGTGCTACCAACAGGAGCCGATGAGGTAAACAGATATGCTTCATGAGAGCCTTATTGCTAAACATATATGTTTGGGTATTTGTTTTATCCACCAGGTCTCGAGGATATATCCTTACAAGGATCACAAGCTGGTCTTCATTCAAATTGGGGATGCAGGTATCTTTCTCGGGTACACCTGACCACGCCATGGATTTATTTTTATAAAGTGGTACTCGGCCTACATGCGTGGCCATCAGTTGCCATGAGCAACATTATTCCCGCTGGCATGATGCGGAGGAGTCTAACTTTCGAGTAGTGCACTACTTGGGAGAGACTATAAATTTCTCATTCCCGCTGACATGATGTGGAGGAGTCTAACTTCTGGGTGGGACGCCACTCGGGAAAGACTATAAACCCCTCTTTCCAGCTGACATGATGCTGAAGAGTCCCATATACGAGTAGCATCCTACTCGGCAAGACTATAAATACCCATTCCGACTGACATGAAGTCGAAGAGTCCTACATACGAGTAGTTCCCTGCTCGGTAAGACTATAAATTATATTCCGGTTGACATGATACCGAAGAGTCTCATATACCAGTAGTATACTACTCGGGAAAGACTACAAGGTTAAAGATCTTTGACTTTATGTTTAATTGTCTTCACAATTAAGCACAAAGTCGGGGGCTACACCTAATAGGTGCGCCTATTTGGCGCACACTATTCATACATCTACATGAAGCCCTTCATAGCCTCGCTGCCAGCTGACATGAAGCAGGATTCGGGAAGAAGACGCACTCGGACAAAGAGTACTCGGGAGCAATGCACTCGGGAAGACTTCACCGTGGAGGATGAGCACTCGGCATCAGCTGTGACTCAACTATGAAGGTCTCAGGGGCTACTGTGGGTGCCATGGGCCCTGGGTAACTCATGACAAGCATATGGGCCACTCGGATAGAGGATGGGCCTGTCCTTGTAATTAGAGATATAGTAATCCCTAGTAGACTTTGCCTTGTACGATAAGGAAAACACAGTCCTAGTTGGGTGTGTTATATCTCTAAGAGGAGATCCCTTGGCCGTAATCCGGTTAGGACTCCTACCTTGTAACCCTGTCCCCCAGTATATAAGGGGAGGCAGGGCGCCCCCTGATGGCAGGTTGAGTTGGTTCACTAGAATCACCACCACAAATCCTCAAAGGAATAACACCACAACTGGACGTAGGGTATTACCTCACATTGAGGGCCTGAACCAGTATAAAATCTCTCTGTGTTCCATTGTAATCCGTCAAGTCTCTATCCTCCGAGTAGCCCCATATATTTATTGCCAGTGTAAAACATCGACAGACGTCCTTCTGGGTAGTCGGGGGTGCCATGTTCATGATTGCGTTGACTTTCTCTGGGTTGGCCTCGATGCCGCAATGCGATATGATGAAGCCGAGTAGCTTACCGGATGGCACACCGAAGGCGTACTTTTTTGGGTTCAACTTCATCTTGAATCTTCGAAGATTTTGGAAGGTTTCTTCTAGGTCAGCGATGAGGTCTTCTTTGGACTTGGTCTTGATGACCATGTCGTCAACATAGGCTTCCACGTTGCGCCCGATCTGAGTGTGTAGACACCGCTGAATTGCTCGTTGATACATTGCTCCAGTGTTTTTCAAACCGAACGGCATAGTGATGTAGCAATACGCTCCAAACGGCGTGATAAAAGACGTCTTTAGGCAGTCCTCCTCCTTCAGGCTGATTTGGTGGTATCCCGAGTAGCAGTCGAGAAAACTGGGAAGGTCGCACTCTGTAGTTGAATCCACCACCTGGTCTATTCTTGGTAAACCAAATGGGTCCTTGGGGCACGCCTTGTTGAGATCGGTGTAGTCGACGCACATGCGCCATTTACCATTTTTCTTCCGGACCAGAACTGGGTTTGCCAGCCAGTCTGGGTGATAGACCTCTTTGATGAACCCGGCTGCGAGAAGCTTGGTTATCTCCTTCTGAATAGCATCCTTACGGTCTTGAGTGAAACTCTGCAGCCGTTGTTTGACTGGCTTGGCGTCTGTCTTCACGTTGAGGGCATGCTCAATCACCTCCCTTGGTACGCCCGGCATGTCAGACGGTTTCCACACGAAGATATCCTTGTTGGCTTGGAGGAAGGTGACGAGCGTGTCTTGTTATTTGGGGTTGAGTCCGGTCCCGACTAGAGCAGTCATGGAGGGGTCAGAAGGGTCTAGGGGGATCTTTTTTGTGTCCGAGTCCGCTGAAATTCCTCGACTTCGGTTGTGGTGGCTTGCCGAATGTTGTTGCACCCAGCTACCGCTTCTTGGGTCTGAGCCAATTCGCAACTCTCCTTGTCGCAGTTGAAGGCTTGCTTGACGTCGCTGCGGAGGGAGAGGACTCCTGCTGGCCCTGGCATTTTGAGCACCATGTATGTATAGTGTGGTATCGCCATAAATTTGGCGAGCGCCGGTCGTCCGAGTATCGCATGATACGTGGTCTCGAAGTCGGCAACCTCGAAGCAGATGTTCTCTATGCGAAAGTTATCCAGCGTGCCGATGGTGACTGGCAAGGTGATCTGCCCGAGTGGCGTTGAAGATAGGCCGGGAATTATCCTGTGGAAGGGCGCCGTACTCGGCCGCAGATCTGAACGAGGAATCTTCATCTCATCCAGAGTCTTGGCGAAGAGGATATTGAGTGCGCTGCCTCCGTCTATGAGAACCTTCTTCAGCTTGATGTTCTTGACGACCGGGTCCAGGACGAGTGGATAACGTCCTAGGTGCGAAACCTGATCTGGGTGATCTGCGCGAGTGAATGTGATGGACGTCTCTGACCAGTGCAAGTATTGGAGGTGTCTGCTGTAGAGATTGCGTTGACATCGCGTGCTGTTAGCTTCTGCTTGCACTTGGACTTGTATGCAGACAGCCCTCCGAAGATATGGTTTAACTCGGCCTGGAGATCTTGGAAATCGTCGGCCGGGTCCTGATCTGGCTTGTCTTTGCTCTTGTCGGTGCCAGACGTTGAAGCCTGCTAGAAAGCAAACTTCTTGAGCATGAAGCAATCTTTGGCCACGTGCTTGCCCTTGGGGTGGAAGGGGCATGGCCCGTTCATGACCTTCTGTTAGTTGTTATTCCGTTGGGGCCACGACCAAGTGCGCTCCATGTTGGCCACCTCGTTGTTCGACTTCCGCTTGCGGTTGCTGGACTTGTTTTGGGATGGCTCGTTGTTGGCTTTCTCCTTTTGTTCTTTCTGTCGGGACTCCTTCTTCTCGTCGAGGGCCTCTGCGACCGCTTCAGCCGAGTCGGCGTACTTGTTCGCCATGTCGAAAAGAGCCCGGACAGAGGATGGTGGCTTCCGAGTAAACTTCGCGATGAACGGGGCGTCCTTTACTCCCTTGCAAAAGGTGGCGATGACGGCCTCATCCTTGATCAATTGTATCTTGTTGTGCTTCTCGGAGAACCTCTTAATAAAGTCGCGTAGAGACTCGTTCTTCTTCTGGTGCAGTTGGTATAGGTCATGCTCAGAAGACGGCCTCTCGTAGGTCCCTTGAAAGTTAGCGATGAACCTCTCCCTGAGTTCTCCCCAGGTCCCGATCGATCGCCTCGGGAGCTCTGTTAACCATGTCCTCGCCGAGTCGGCTAGCGCGACTAGGAGGTAGTTAGCCATGGCTTTGTGGTCATCACCGGCAGCTTGGATTGCCAGGGTGTATACTGTGAGCTTGGACTCGGGGTTGGTTTTGCCATCGTATTTCTTGATCCCCGTAGGCTTGAAGCCCAACGGCCAGTCGACATCCTGGAGCTCGTGAGTGAAAGCCGGAACGCCTCGTCTTCGTGAGGGCTTCGGCTCCTGTTGCGGCGGTTATACCGCTCGTGGTTGAGGCCGAAGCGTTCGTAGTTGTCCTCCTGTCGGCGACGCTCGTCTTCTTCGCGTTCATGGCGCCGAGCATTAATGGTGTGTCAGAGGTCACGTTGTAGCCGGACTCGGAGATCCTGGTTAGGCCGGCAGTCGTACTGGTGACGCTACCGGTTGTTGTTGTTGTTGGTGTCGCCGAGTGATGTTTGGCGCGATTCCTTATGTGGCCAACTTGAGCCGGCCACCCGACGCCGTGTTGATGTAGATGAGCCTGCTGCCGGAGAACCCGACCTACTAGTCGGTATAATTGTGTTACCCGACTGCTGTTGCTGCTAACAGGCAGTAGCTGTGATCATCGCCTTGATCTTGGTGATAGTCGGAGTGGCCTGGTGATCAGGCCCGAGCTGGAGCATGTCCAGCAGGGTTGCAGCGGCCACGACGTTCTGTTGTGGCGTGACGAAGACGTCGTGGTCGCCGACTTTGGTCTAGAGAATCTGTTGCTGGGCGGCTCGCCCAGCCTTGCGTAGCCCGTCGTTGCGAGCCTTGCGATTAGCTTCCTCTTGTTGTCGTAGTCGGCGCGCCTCCTCCTACTGCTCCTCTTGTAGTTGGCGCACCTCGGGTGGTGGTGTTGAAGCCATGAAAATCTCGCGGGGCAGGAGAAAACTCTCCAGACTAGAGTCCGAACCAGTGTTCAAACCGTTGTCTGACTTAGAGTTGGAGTCCGAGTAATTTATTGGAGTAAGAATGACTCCAACCTCCCTAGATCCAATCTGAAACGACTCTGAGCCGTGTCCAAACTGAACCGTGGGGGATCGGGTCTACCACATGAAGTGTAGATCTGCGGCGTTGCTAAGCTCATGTGGGAGATTGACGCTCTCCCCCCTTCCTAGCCTGACCCGGGCTGGCTCAAGGCCTAGCGCGAGTCGGACGCCGAAAGAGAGAGTTGTCCCGAGGCTCGGCGAAGTGAAAGATTGCCATAGTAAATCGATGAAGGTGACTGCAGCGTCTTGCGGGCCGACTGGCGCAGAGTCGGCTGGTTCCTCGGCCGGTTGGATTGGATCTGCTTCGGCCAAGGTGAGGTTGCCGATCTGGTCGATGATGAAGTCGAGGCTACCTGTTGACGCCGAAAACCACCGGGTGTGCCGAAAAGCTTGCTGACGATCTGGTTCGGCGTCTGGTGACACGCGAAGGCCTGGGAGATCTGCTTAGCTCCAGTGCAGGTCCTAAAGTCTTGAGGTTCGCGGGCGTGCCAGTCAATTTGACCTCGCAATTGACAAGGAGATGAAGAAATTAGATTACTGATCCAATCGGCCAGGAAGCCGATACGGATCCCTTCCAGCTGATCGCCGCTATGCTCGTGCCTGGGCCCTTGCCTGTACTCGCGCCCGGGTCTCGCTCGTAGTCAGATCCTTGCCCGTGTCCGAGTCTTTGCTCGTGCTCGCGTCCGACTGCCAGCAGCAACTGCACATCGGCTATCGGCCAATACGATCTGATGTAGGCTCTTTGTAGCCGATGGCCGATGGCACCTGTGTATCGGCTAGGAAACCGATAGTGCTATAAACAAATAGATAAGCTGTTAGTACAACGTGTGCATCGGCTAGAAGCCGATGATAAAATAGATATGCAGGATAGTAAGCCAGCCGACTGCCAAGGAAACACATGTGCATCGGCTAGAAAACCGATGATAATATAGATGACAAACAGTAAGGATAATACAGTCGGCTTTATAAAAAGATAACCTATCGGCTAAGCACTCCGATAGAACGTCGCATATACACCGATCGGCTCGACAAGGATAAATCTATTATTATCGATCTAGTAGTTCAAACCTAACTGATGCAGCACAGATCGATAATAATAAAGGAACCTCAACGAGCCGATAGATCTAATGCAACTGTGATGAAAATAACTTACCGGCTATACATTCCGATAAGACGCTTGCACAAAGGCTATCAGCCTAACAGGAATAATTTATCGCTAGCAGTTTAGTAGGTCGGACCCAACCGATGCAGCACAAACTGATGATAAACTACCCCCGATAAACTGATAAAAACTATGCACGCGTGATGTGATATACCTGACCAGCCTAAGAGGTCGGACCGAACCGATGCAGCCGTAGACAGATCCGATACACCGTGGTAAGCCGACTACCATAGACCGACTAGAATATCGGACCTAACCGAGAAAGTCCTAGCCGATTGGTAGTCGGGGTAACGAGACTTACCCTCTCGCAGGAGTTCGGACCTAACCGATGCAGCCCCGCTCGAGAAGCAAGAACCCGTTGGTAAAGGGTGGCGATGCGCCGAAGTTGTATTGATCGATTGATAGATTACAAGGTCCCCGGGCATACGTATATATACCCCGAGTTACAAGAGTCCTTATAGGACACGAAACAGGACTTTCCTAACTAGAAAAGGAAAACTAACAGACCTGATCGGACACGAGATCAGGTTTCCTAAAAGATAAAACTATTTAATAGATAAGATAAATAGCTGCCATAACGTGGTCTTCACGATTCCTTCCAGGTTTGGTCTCTTCCAGATGAGCTTCCATTGGCTGACATGGCTTCTTTCCTTAACCGAACATGGATATGAATCGTGCCAAATTTTGGCGTTAACACTACCGAAGGTTATCATGTCTCCAGGGGAGAACTTGTTGCCGTCGACTCTGGTTGCTGGATCCATCGAGCTTGTAGATGTGAAACTCGTCGGAGCCCCTACCTGGCGCGCCAACTATCGATGTTTTACACCAGCAATATAACTATAGGGCTACTCGGCAAGGGGAAACTCAGTGGACTGCAGAGGAACGCAAAGATATTTTATACTGGTTCAGGCCCTCAATGTGAGGTAATACCCTACGTCCAGTTGTGGTGTTATTCCCCTGAGGATGTGTGTCGATCAATGATCTTCTGTGTTGTTTTGCCCTCAAGGGGGCGCCCTGCCTCCCCTTATATACTAGGGGGCAGGGGTACAAGGTAGGAATCCCAGACAGATACGGCCAAGGGATTTCATTCTTAGAGATACATCTTACCCGGCTAAGATTGTATATTCCTTTTTATACAAGGCAAAATCTACCGGGTGCTACTATATCTCTAACTACAAGACTTGGCCCATCCTCTATCCGAGTGGCCCATATGCTTGTGATGAGGTACCCGGGGCCCATGGCCTCCACATCAATTGCCGAGGAGTTGCTGCTGTGATTGCTCTATCCAGAAACGCAACAAACTCATTAAGCGGGCTGTGTATGGGGAAAACAATTATAATTTGTATGTATTGTAAATACAGGTGTATGGAGGCCATGGGCAGCAGGTACCTCATAGGGAGTTTTGTGGCCACTCGGATAGAGGATGGGCCTAATCCTATAATTGGCGATACAATAGAACTCAGCATATGTAACCTTGCACGATAAGGGAAAGGGAATAGTACTAGCTGGGTACATTGTACTCCTAGAAGGAAATCTCTTGGTCGAGTCCGACTGGGATTCCTACTTTGTAACCATGCCTCCTTAGTATATAAGGAGAGGCAAGGAGCCCCCGGAGCAAAACTATCTCATCAAAGAAACACCACAACCTCATCAGAGAAACCTCAAAGGCAATACACAACAGCTGGAAGTAGGGTATTACCTCACCTTGAGGGCCTAAACCAGGATAAACTTGTTTCGTGTTCCTTTGCAATCCATCAAGTTCATGTCTCACAAATATCCCCATATTATTATTGATGATACAAAGCATCGATAGTTGGCGCGCCAGGTAGGGGCTTCATCGAGATCATCTTCATCAAGCCTGATGGATCCAATCACCGAAGTCGATGGCATCAAGTTCTTCCCCTTGCAAACAATCAGCTTCGGGAGCCTTGACTTCATTGCTAACAAACTTGGTGACCTCAGTCTGACCGACCTGGATTCGACCCGATCAGCCAGAAACCAAGCCGGCTTTGCACCAGTCAGCCTGCTCAATGCTGCAGCTATCTTTGGTGACCTGCTGCGGTGATTCCCGAGATCCACGAGTCGAAAGACAACTCTTTCTCCCGATGTTTGACTCCGACTAGGCCTTGAGCCAGCCGAGATCTCGCTAGGGGAGGAGGAGATCGTCAATCTCCCGTTCGGACTCAACAATGCCGCAGATAACTTCAATCTAACTGCGATGAGCCAGATCCAATCCCTGGAGTTCAACTCAGATATGGCCCAAAGCCACTCGAGATCGGATCTAGGGACGTTGGAGTTGTAATCACCCCTCAAAACTACTCCGACTCTGACCTGTAGCTGGACAATAGTTCGGCAAGCTTTTCTCCACCACGCGAAGTGTTCATGGTGTCCAAGTGTCAATGTTTTACACCGGCAATAAGAATATAGGGCTACTTGTCGGATCGAAACTCGGTGGACTGCAAAGGAATACGGGGAGTTTATACTGGTTCAGGCCCTCGATGTGAGGTAATACCCTACGTCCAGTTGTGGTGTATTTCCTTTGAGAATGTATGCTCTCTTCTATGAGCTTATGCCCTTAGGGTGCACCCTGCCTCCCCATATATACTGGGGGACAGGGGTACAAGGTAGGAGTCCCAGCTGGATTACAGCCAAAGGATCTCCTCTTAGAGATATAACCTACCTGACTAACTATATAATCATTATCATACAAGACAAAGTCTGTCGGGTTCTATCATATCTCTAATTACAAGGCTAGGCCCATCCTCTGTCCGAGTGGCCCATATGCTTGTGATGAGGTACCCCGGGCCCATAGCCTCCACAGCAGCCCCTGAGACCTTCATAGTTGAGTCACAGCTGATGCCGAGTGCTCATCCTCCACGGTGAAGATTGCCCAAGTGCATTGCTCCCGAGTACTCTTTGTCCGAGTGCTTCTTCTTCCTGAGTCCTCCTTCATGTCAGCTGGCAGCGAGGCTATGAAGGGCTCCATGTAGAAGTATGAATAGTGTGTGCCGAATAGGCGCACCTATTAGGTGTAGCCCCTGACTTTGTGCTTAATTGTGAAAACAATTAAACATAAAGTCAAAGATCTTTAACCTTGTAGTCTTTCCCGAGTAGTATACTACTAGTATATGAGACTCTTCGGTATCATGTCAACCGGAAATAATTTGTAGTCTTTCCCGAGTAGCATGCCACTCGTATATGAGACTCTTCAGCTTCATGTCAGCTGAAAAGGTGTTTATAGTCTTTCCCGAGTGGCATCCTACTCGGAAGTTAGACTCTTCAGCGTCATGTCGGCTGGAAGAAATATTTATAGTCTTTCCCGAGTAGTGCAGTACTCGAAAGTTAGACTCTTCAGCGTCATGTCGTCTGGAAGAATATTTGCTCATGGTAAATGTTGGCTAAGCATGTAAGCCGAGTGCCACTCTATGAAATTGAATCCATTATGTGGTCAGGTACACTTGAGAGATACCTGCATCCCCAATTTTGATGAAGACTAGCTTGTGACCCTTATAAGGACATATCCTCAATACCTGGTGGATAATACAGATACCCGAACATATGTGTTCAGCAATTAGGCCTTCATGAAGCATATCTGTTTACCTCATCGGTTCCTGTTGGTAGCACCAGCACCATGATTTTAACACAGCCAGCGAGCGGCCCACATTGAGCGTGCTACTGTAGAAACTCATATCTTGACGGCCCAGTACCGACTTTGTTAGCCCAAGCCCACGACTCGGTACAGGCTCTATAAAGGCGGAGAGAGAGAGAAAAGATTCCCTCATCTTCTCCAATCCACCAATGGTTTTGTCTCGCCATTGCTTGCTCTTCCCCATTGGAACTCAGGTGATCCCGCTTCTCTATGTCCGTTCCAAACCTCCAGCAACATTTCCCCCAAATCTTCTTGCCCTTAACCATGCCGAGGGCTTCAGATTTCTTGGAGACGTCGGATGTGGTCTGGCCGACTTTGGATTGCGGGCTGACTAAGCTGAAGCATATGGAGAGATTGTTGTGATTGCAGAGCCGCGATGTCATCAATTGGCGTCTGGCGGAAGGTGAACCGGTTCCGAAGCCCCAGGCTGGTGAGACTATCGTTTTCGCCTCTTTTTTTGACCAGGGTCTTTCTCTTCCATCTTTCGACTTTCTTCGCTAGCTTCTTGCCTTCTATGAACTTGAGCTGGTGAATCTGAATCCCAACTCAATCTTGCAAATTTCTATCTTTGTGACATTGTGTGAGTGTTTCCTGGGTGTGGAACCCCATTTGAATCTATTTAGACATCTATTCCACATCAAACCCCAGCCGTCAAAGAGTAAGGTCCAGGTGATTGGGGGGCCGATATCTAGCTCAGGAGTGAGATGAAGAAGATTTATATCAATATTCCCCTAAAGTCTTCTCTTAAAGGTAGGCATAGGGAGTGGTTTTACTGTTCTGATCTTGAACCAAGGCTCCCACCTTTTATGGGTTTGCCTCTGACGGTTGTGCCCAACTGGTCATCTTTGCCTAGCTTTGAAGAAATGGGCCAAGTCTATATATTGATTGACAAGATTGACAAGTTGAAGAGTGCGGGCTGATTGGTCCATGGGTGGCCAGATGTTTCTTGACTCGGCGCATCAGGCCGCTGAAGTTGAGGTGTCACTTCAGCTGGGACTACAAGGGCAGAGGTGATCCCAGCCGGGAGTACCCCAACCTGATGGACAAGCACAAGGTGATCGACATCCTGCTGGATTACTTCGCCAGCGGAGTGGTCAAAACTGAAGACTCAGAGCGGTCTGTGGTGGCTTACAGCCTGAAGAGGCCGCGTCCAAAGGTAACCCTCGCTGATGTTAACTTGTTGTCCATCTATGATGAATGTTTGTAGATGTATGCCAGGATTGCTCTTCAATGTGTAACATATGTTGTTGAACTACTTGCAGTCATGTGAAGAGTTTGATGAAGACTCTCAAACTTTGTTGGCCATGAAGTCGAAGAAGAGGCCGTTAAGTCCTTCTGCTGCCTAGCCTGACTCCAAGAAAGCCGGGAAGAAGCCTGTTGAAGATCTGGGCAAGAATTGGATTAGCAAGCTGAGTGCCGCAGCTAGGAGTCTGAAGATCAAAGACAACGCCAGCATAGCTCCCAGGTCGCCGAGTCTCAAACCGGGACCAGCGCAGTCAAGCTCAGCAACATCGACCCTAAGAAGAGCGCCGCCGAATACAAGGTTGGGTCTAGTGCCACCAGGCTCAGCAACATTGGGCCCAAGGATGGCGCCGCCAAGTACCCTAGCGCCCCGGCCGGCCGCTCTAGGAGCTGGGCTGACCAGGACTAGAACACCACCGCCGACTGCCACGCCATCCAGCCCGACAGCCGGCAATCCTCCAGTGCCGACACCAGGAGCCCCCGGGTGGAGGTTCAAGTTCTCCAAGAGGTATGTGACTTTGAATCTTCTGGAAGTCTTGTTTAGCACTGTCGCGTTTTGATACTTAGCTCTCCGTGCAGGAAACGGGCCAATATTGATCTCAAGGAGACCACACCGGCTGCTCCTGTTATCGAGCCAACCCCAGCCAAACCAGCACTAGGGAGCATATCTGCTGAGCCGGTGTCTGTCTTAGTTGCAGAAACTGAGGTTGTCCCGACTGCAGAGCCGCCGACACTGGCCGACCAAGGGGCTAATGTTGAAGCTGTCGCTCCAGCCCCTGAGCACATCCCTGAAGCCCCAGCAACCGCCGAGTTGGGGGCCAGGACCCCGTCGCCGTCCTTGTCGTCGTCGCAGTCCCCAGGTTTTAGGCTCTTCCCTGCAGATTCCCGAGGACATTCCATTGGGTAACCCCTGATGGAACTGTGAAGAGTTACGAGCACGATGAAGTGGCAGCAGAGAAAGAGCGTGAAGTCTTGCTTCGTGCTGTAATCGCCGCGTCCCGGGGGGTCCAGGTATAATTTTCGTCATGCTGAGTTCTTGTCAGTCTTCCTTATATGAGTATTCTGACGCTTGACTCTGCCTTGCTCTGTTTTGCTCCAAGCAGAAGATTGTCGACCACTTGGAGAAGATGAATGAGGTCCTGACCCAGCTTGCCCCTCAACTCTAGTGATTGGGCCAGCTCCAAGCCTCGAAGGCCGACTTGGAGTGGTCTAGCCAGGAGAAGGAGACTTGGCTAAGGGGAGCGGTTGATCAGCTCAGGGATGAGAATTGGGCCTTAGCCAACAAGATCAGAAGTAAGTCCCCTGTATTTGTCTTCCCGACTGAGTCCTGTGTGTATATCTCCAGTTTTGTTCCTTCCCGATTGCCCAGTTGTGTCTTGACTGTAATCTTGAGCGCTTGACTTCTTTGATATACAGCCCTCAAAGCTAAGCTGAAGACCCAAACAGAGGAGGAAACCAGGCTGGAGGAGGCTGAGAAAGCCAAGGCCGAGCTTGAGAATGAGAAGGCCGACTTGGAGAGGGCCAACAGCAAGCTCGACAAAGAAAAGACTAAACTGGAGAAGGCCAAAGCCAAGGTGGAGGCCGACTACGAAAATAAGTCTCCGCCCTAGCAATGTGTTCGCACCAAAAACCACCGGGTGTGCCAAGAAGCTTGTTGATGATGCGATTGAACATACGAAGGCCTGGGAGATCTGCTGAGCTCCAGTGCAGGTCCTAAAATATTTGAGGTTCGTAGGCGTGCCAGTCAATTTGACCCCGCAATTGACAAGGAGAATATTAGCTCAGGGATTCAATCGGCCAATAAGAATCCTGCGAGCCGATTGCCGAAGGAATGCTTGAGCATCGGCTAAAAGCCGATGATAAAACTTTGTCCGGGCCCCAGCTGTCCGCGCCCGGGTCTTGTGCCTGTGTCCTCGCTTGTGCTCGTGCCCGGGTCAGCAGCAATTGCACATCGGCTATCGACCGATACGGACTGATGTAGGCTCCTTGTAGCCGATGGCCGATGGCACTTGTGTATCGGCTAGGAAACCGATAACGCTATAAGCAAATAGATAAGCTGTCAGTATAACATGTGCATCGGCTAGAAGCCGATGATAAAATAGATAGGCAGAATAGTAAGCTAGCCGACTGCCAAGGAAACACATGTGCATCGGCTAGAAAACCGATGATAATATAGATGACCAAAATAGTAAAGATAATACAGTCGGCTTTATAAAAAGATAACCTATCGGCTAAGCACTCCGATAGAACGTCGTATATACACCGATCGGCTCGAAAAGGATAAATCTATTATTATCAATCTAGTAGTTCAGACCTAACTGATGCAGCACAGATTAATAATAATAAAGGAACCTCAACAAGCCGATAGACCTAATGCAACTGTGATGTAATAAGATAACTTATTGGCTATACATTTCGATAAGACACTTGCGCAAAAACCATCAACCTAGCAGGAACGATTTATCGCTGGCAGCTCAGTAGGTCGAACCTAACCGATGTAGCACGAACTGATGATAAATCGCCCCCAGTAAGCTGATAAGATCTACGCACGCGTGATGTGGTATACCTGATCGGCCTAAGAGGTCGGACCGAACCGATGCAGCCGTAGACAGGGCAGATACACCTGGGTAAGGGGTGACGAGTCTTACCCTCTCGCAGGAGTTCGGACTTAACCGATGCAGCCCCGCTCGAGAAGCAAGAACCCGTCAAAAGGGTGGCGATGCGCCGAATTTGATTGATCTGTGTGGATAATTTACAAGGTGCCCGGGCATACGTATTTATACCCCGAGTTACATGAGTCCTTATAGGACATGGAACAGGACTTTCCTAACTAGAAAAAGAAAACTCACAGACCTGATCGGACAAGAGATCAGGTTTCCTAAAAGATAAAACTATCTAATAGATAAGATAAATAACTGCCATAACGTGGTCTTCACGATTCCTTCTCAAATCCGGTTTCTTCTGGATTAATTTCCTCCGGTTGATATAGCTTCTATCTTTACCGAATCTGATATGAGCCGTGCCAAATTTTGGCGTTAACACAATGATCTTAACCAATCCATTAGGTACCCCATCTGCAATTTTGCCTAACAAGTTTACTTGTCGACGAACCTGGGTAGCTGCTAGAGCCAATGCCCAAATCCAGTTTCAAGCCTTTGCAGAGGAGATAAAAGTTGTCAAGGAGTCACGGGAGATCCTTGCTGAGTCCGTGAAAGGACTCCTTGATGTAATGGACCCTCACTATGTGGGAACCAGCTCCAACACAATCCCCCAGGTGCAAGTGCGCCTTAATGAAGCCCTGAGTATCCTGAAGAGGTACTCGGATGAGCATGTTGTCGTCGGCGTGGCCCAAACCCTGGCAATGACCAAGTCAATCTACCCCCGGGCAGATCTTGAAGCCATTGGAGAGGGATTCGTCGAGGAGATGACACCTGAGGAGACACTGGAGTTGATAACCCGGGCGAGGCCGACTGTAGAGGTGATCACCCGAGACCTGGTTATGTAAGAACAATCCATCATGTAGTCGGTGCATATAAATTTTTGTAAGGACATGTGTAAATATATGTGCAATGCCGCCAAGCTCTGGGTTTTACATAATTGTCATTAGTTTTACCCAACTATATAGTCTACACCGAGTTAGTCTATAGGAACTTAATAAAATCATTCACCACAGAAAGCTGTACTCGGGCAAACATCACAAAGTCATTGCAAAACTTCATAACTTAAGTAAAGCAGGCTCGTATATTCTTGACAAAGCACATATAATACATGCAGCCCCCAACTCACTACTTGGTTGGAACAAGCGGTGTAGTGAGTCAGAGAAAAACTATACACATGGGAAAATGAAAAACTTAGGTATAGAAAGGACGTAGCTATTCTATATTCCATGAGTTGCTGACGAGGGCACCGTCTTTGGTCTTCAATCGGTAGGCGCCTGGCAGTGTAACTTCGGCTATAATGAACGGCCCTTCCCATATTGGGGATAGTTTGTGCATGTCTTTGGTGGTTTGTATTTTTCTCAGAACGAGATCTCTAACCAAAAAGGCGCGGCCACGGACATTGCGATTGTGATAACGACACAGGCCTTGAAGATACCTTGCCGACTGGATTATTGCAATGTCCCTTGCTTCTTCCAACTGATCTAGTTCGATCAATCGGGTATTGTTGGATGTGTCTTCTGAGTAAGCCCGAACTCACGGAGAGCCGAACTCTAACTCGGTTGGTAGCATAGCCTCGGCACCATAGACCAGAAAGAAAGGGGATAGCCCTGTTGCCTGACTAACCGTGGTTCTAAGCAACAAGAGAACGGATGGGAGTTCTTGTACCCACCGGCCCGCGTATGGTTGTAGTCGGTCGAATATCCTTGTTTTGATGCCTTGTAAGACCATGCCATTGGCACGCTAGACCTGCCCATTGCTCCACGGATGTGCCACAGAAGCATAATAGATCGTGATGCTGAAGTTGTCATAGAAATCTTGAAAGATGCCACCCGTGAGCATAGTACCGTTATCCGTTACGATGCGGTTAGGAACCCCGAATCAGTATAATATACTCATGATGAAGTCCTTTGCTCTTGCCGCTGTTATGGTAGCAACGGGTTTTGCCTCAATCCACTTGGTGAATTTATCCACTGTGACGAACAAGTGTGGGAACCCTCCTGGCGCTTTCTTGAAAGGCCCGACCATGTCACGCCCCCATACTGCAAAGGGCCAAGAGATTGGGATGGTTTGGAGTTCTTGGGCTAGGAGATTTGTTTGTCTTGCATAGAACTGACAACCCTCACATGTGCGAACAATGTTTTTAACGTATGTTACTGCTGTTGGCCAGAAAAATCCCTGCCTATAAGCCTTTCTGACTAACATCCTGGATGCGGCGTGGTTGCCACATATGCCCGAGTGGATCGATTGCAGAATCTGCTTGCCCTCCTCGGGTGTGATGCAACGCATGAGGACACCGGATGCACTTCTTTGGTATAGGTCTTCTCCGACAACTAGGAAACTTTTGCTTCGACGTTTGATTTGTTCGGCTTAAATGCGATTGTCTGGGAGTTCATTGTCCAGGAGGAATTTGAGAACAAGAGTTCGCCAATCGTCAGATATGATCAGTACTTCCTCTGTTGCCGGGGTAGGTTCGCCTCGCGAGTACTCTGGCACTTGTTTCTTTTTGACTGACGGCTCCATTAGTTGCTCGACAAAGATCCTAGTCGGGACTGCTTCTCTCTTGGATCCCATGTTTGCCAATTCATCTACAGCATCGTTGTATTGTCATAAGACGTGGGTTATCTCCAGCCCGTCGAACTTGTTTTCCAGCTTTTGGACCTCCTGACTGTACGCCGCCATGGTATCGTCGAGCCATGTCCAGTCTTTCATGACTTGGTTGACCATGAGTTTCGAATCTCCACACACAACCAGTCGACGGATGCTGAGTGATATAGCAATGCGGAGCCCGTGGATGAGTGCCTCATACTTGGCGACATTGTGGGAAGCCGGGAAGTGGATCTGGAGAACGTACTTGAGTTTTTCGCCAGTGGGGGACGTCAGTACGACGCCGGCCCCGGTGCCGCCGATCCTTAGAGAACTGTCAAAGTACATTGTCTAGTACTCTAGCTTCGCTGTTGATGTAGGCATCTGAACTTCTGTCCACTCGGCCACGAAGTCGGCTAGAGCTTGTGATTTGATTGCTATCCGTGGCTGAAAGGTGATGTCGAACGCCATCAACTCAAGTGCCCATTTAGCAATTCGGCCGGTGGCCTCACGGTTATGCAGGACGTCCCCGAGTGGATACGATGTGACCACCGTGACTTGATGCGACTGGAAATAGTGCACCATCTTCCGAACCGTGATAAGTAGGCCATAGAGCAGCTTCTAGACCCGCGGATATCTTATTTTGGAGTCAGCAAGGACCTCGCTGACAAAGTAGACTGGCCGTTGTATCTTCTATATGTGACCCAGTTCGGATCGCTCGACCACCAGCACTGTGCTAACTACCTGAGTTGTTGCCACCAGATATAGCATTAATGGCTCTTGGGGCATAGGTGACGCCAACATGGGTGGTGATGTGAGAAATTTCTTAAAGTCTTTGAAGACTTGTTTGTGGAGGCCATGGGCCCCGAGTACCTCATCACAAGCTTATGGGCCAGTCAGATAGAGGATAGGCCGAGACTGGTAATTAGAGATATAGTAGCACCTGGCGGACTTTGCCTTGTACAATAAGGAATATACAGTTCTAGTCAGGTAGATTGTATCTCTGAAAGGAGATCCCTTGGCCGTATCCGGCTAGGACTCCTACCTTGTACCCCTGTCCCCCAGTATATAAGGGGAGGCAAGGCGCCCCCTGAGGGCATGAGCTTATAGAAGCAAACACAAATCCTCAAAGGAATAACACCACAATTGGACGTAGGGTATTACCTCACATCGAGGGCCTGAACCAGTATAAAACTCTCCTTGTTCCTTTGCAATCCACCAAGTTTCCATCCGCCGAGTAGCCCCATATTCATATTGCTAGTGTAAAACATCGACAGTTGGTGTGCCAGGTAGGGGGTTTCGGCAAAATCAACATCAACAATCTTGATGGATCCAACAAGCGGAGTCGACGGCGACAAATTCTCCCCCGGAGACACAATAACTTTCGGAAGCCTCGACTTCATCCCCGACCAGATCAGCAATCTCACCTTGGCGGACGCAAATCCAATCCAATCGGTCGAGGAACCAGCCGACTCCGCGCCAGTCGACCCACAAGACACTGCAACAACCATCATCAATCTGACGCAGCAATCTTCTTCTTCACCGAGCCACGAGACAACTCTCTCCTTCGGTGTCCGACTTGCGCTAGGCCTTGAGCTAGCCTGAGTTGGGCGAGGAAGGGGAGAGATCATCAATTTCCTGCACAGATTTGGCAACGCCGCAGATCTACACTTCATGTGGTAGACCTGATGCCCCACGGTTCAGTTTGGACATGGCACAGAGCCGCTCCAGATTGGATCCAGGGAGGTCGGAGTCGTTCTTACTCCGATAAACTACTCAGACTCCGACTCCAGGTCAGACAACAGTTCGAACACCAGTTCAGACTCCAGTCTGGCGAGTTTCCTTCTGCCCCGAGAGGTCTTCATGGCTTCAACTCCTCCACCGGAGGTACGCCGACTACAAGAGGAGCAACAAGAGGAGGCGCGCCGACTAAGCCGACCGCGAGGCTCACACCGACGAGCTACGCAAGGCTGGGAGAACCGCTCAGCAACAAATCCTCCAAACCAAAGTCGGCGACCACGACATCTTCGTCACGCCACAACAGAACATCGTGGCCGCTACAACCTTGCTGGACACACTCCAGCTCGGGCCTGATCAATAGGCCACCCTGACTATCGCCAGGATCAAGGCGATGATTACAGCTGCTACCTGTCAGCAGCACCAGCAGTCGGGCGACACACTTGTTCCGATTAACTGGTCGGGTTCTCTGGCAGCAGGCTCATCTACATCAGCACAACACCGAGCGGCTGGCTCAAGTCAGCCACACGAGGAGTCGTGGCAAACATCACTCGGCAACACCAATAATAACGATTGGCGGCATCACCAGAACGACTACTGGTTCAACCAAGACCTCCGAGTCTGACTACAATGCGACCTTCGCCAAAACATCAATGCTCGGTGCCGTGAACGCGAAGGAAATGAGCGCCGCCGAATGGAGGACGAGCATGAGCATTATGGCCTTCACCACGAGTGGTTTAACCGCCGCAGTGGGAGCTGGAGCCCTCATGAAAATGAAGGCATTCTAGCTTTCACCCACAAGCTATAGGACGTCAACTGGCCGTCGGGCTTCAAGCCTACGGGGATCGAGAAATATGACGGCAAAACCAACCCCGAGTCCTGGCTCACTGTATACACCCTGGCAATTCGAGCTACCAGAGGTGACCATAAAGCCATGTCTAACTACCTCCCGGTCGCCATGGCCAACTCAGCGAGGACTTGGCTAACAGGGCTCCCAAGGCGGTCGATCGGTTCCTGGGGAGAACTCAAGGAGCAATTCATATCTAACTTTCAAGGAACCTACGAGAGGCCGTCTTCCGAGCATGATCTATATCAACTACACCAGAAGAAGAATGAGTCTCTACGCGACTTTATCAATAGGTTCTTCGAGAAGCACAACCAGATCCCAATGATCAAGGACGAGGCCATCATCGCCACCTTCCGCAAGGGAGTAAAGGATGCCCCGTTCATCGTGGAGTTCACTTGGAATCCTCCAGCCACCGTCCGGGCTCTCTTCGATATGGCAAACAAATACGCCGACTCGGCCCAAGCGGTCGCAGAGGCCCTCGATGAGATGAAAGAGTCACGACAGAAGGACCAGAAGGCCAAAGCCGACAACGAGCCATCGCAAAACAAGACCGAAAACCGCAAGCGGAAGTCAGATAGCGAGGTGGCCAACATGGAGCGAACTCAGTCACGGCCCCAACGGAACAATGACAACCAGAAGGTCATGAATGGGCCATGCCCCTTCCACCCCAAAGGCAAGCGCGCGGCCAAAGACTGCTTCATGCTCAAGAAGTTTGCCTCCGAGTAGGCTTCATCATCTAGCGCCGACAAGAGCAAAGATAAGCCAGATCAAGACCCGGCCGACGATTTTCAAGATCCCCAGGCCGAGCTCAACCACATCTTTGGAGGGTTGTCTACGTATGAGTCCAAATGGAAGCAGAAGCTAACGGCACGTGGCATCAACGCAATCTCTACAGCAGACGCCCCCAGTATTTGCCTGGTCAGAGACGTCCATCACATTAACCCACGCAGATCGTCCAGATCGGGTTTCACACCCAGGACGCTACCCACTCGTCCTGGACCCGGTCGTCAAGAATATCAAGCTGAAGAAGGTTCTCATAGACGAAGGCAGCGCGCTCAATATCCTCTTCGCCAAGACCCTGGATGAGATGAAGATTCCTCATTCAGATCTGCGGCCGAGTACGGCGCCCTTCCACGGATAATTCTTGGCCTATCTTCAACTCCACTCGGGCAGATAACCTTGCCAGTCACCTTCGGCACGTGGGATAACTTCTGAACGGAAAACATCTGCTTCGAGGTTGCTGACTTCGAGACTGCATACCATGCGATACTCGGACGACCGACGCTCGCCAAATTCATAGCGGTACCGCACTATACATACATGGTGCTCAAGATGCCCAGGCCAGTAGGAGTCCTCTCCCTCCGCAGCGACGTCAAGCAAGCCTTCACCTGCGATAAGGAGAGCTGTGAACTGGCTCAATCACAAGAGGTGGCAGTCGGGCGCAACAACATTCAGCAAGCCATCACAACCAAAGTCGAGGATGACCAAGTTCTGGCCAAAAAAGCAGCGAAGTCAGGAATTTCAACGGACTCTGACATGAAGAAGATCCCCCTGGACCCTTCCGACCCCTCCAAGATTGCTCTAGTCAGGACCGGACTCGACCCCAAATAGGAAGACGCGCTCGTCACCTTCCTCCAACCCAACAAGGATATCTTTGCGTGGAAACCGTCTGACATGCCGGGTGTACCAAGGGAGGTGAACGAGCACGTCCTCAACGTGAAGACAGACGCCAAGCCAATCAAGCAATGGCTGTGGCGCTTCGCTCAAGACCGCAAAGATGCTATTCAGGAGGAGATAACCAAGCTCCTCGTAGCTGGGTTCATCAAAGAGGTCTATCACTCGGATTGGCTGGCAAACCTAGTTCTGGTCCCGAAAAAAAAGGGTAAATGGCGCATGTGCGTTGATTACACCGATCTTAACAAGGCGTGCCCCAAAGATCCATTGGGTTTACCAAGAATAGACCAGGTGGTGGATTCAACTGCGGGGTGCAAACTTCTCAGCTTTCTTGACTGTTACTCGGGATACCATCAAATCAGCCTGAAGGAGGAGGACTGCGTAAAGACGTCTTTCATCACGCCGTTTGGAGCGTACTTCTACATCACTATGCCGTTCGGTTTGAAAAATGCTGGAGCAACGTATCAACACGCAATTCAGCGGTGTCTGCACACTCAGATCGGGTGCAACGTGGAAGCCTACGTCGATGATGTGGTGATTAAGACCAAGTTCAAAGAAGACCTCATCACTGACCTGGAAGAAACCTTCCAAAATCTTCGAAAATTCAAGATGAAGTTGAACCTAGAAAAGTGCACCTTCGGTGTGCCATCCAGCAAGTTACTCGACTTCATTGTCTTGCATCGTGGCATCGAGGCCAACCCGGAGAAAGTCAGCGCAATCATGAACATGGCACCCCCGACTAACCAAAAGGACGTCCAGAAGCTAATAGGCTGCATAGTGGCACTCAGCCGGTTTATTTCCCGACTGGGCGAACGGGGCATGCCCGTTTTCAAGCTATTGAAGAAAGCAGACAATTTCCAATGGACTCCCGAAGCCTAGCAAGCCTTCGAAGACTTCAAACAATTTCTCACATTACCTCCCGTGTTGGCGTCACCCATGCCCCAAGAACCGCTAATGCTATATCTGGTGGCAACTACTCAGGTAGTCAGCACAGTGTTGGTGGTTGAGCGATCCAAACTGGGTCACATCCAAAAAGTTCAACAGCCAGTCTACTTTGTCAGCGAGGTCCTTGCCGACTCAAAGACGAGATATCCGCAAGTCCAGAAGCTGCTATACGGCCTACTCATCACTGTCCCGAAGCTGGCACGCTATTTCCAAGTACATCAAGTCACGATGGTCACATCGTATCCACTCGGGGACGTCCTGCATAACCGCGAGGCCATCGGCCGAATTGCCAAATGGGCACTCGAGTTGATGGCATTCGATATCACCTTTTAGCCACGGACAGCAATCAAATCACAAGCTCTAGCCAACTTCGTGGCTGAGTGGACAGAAGTTCAAATGCCTACATCAATAGCGAAGCTAGAGTATTGGACAATGTACTTCGACGGTTCTCTACGGATCAACGGCGCCAGGGCTGGCGTCGTACTGACGTCCCCCACCAGCGAAAAACTCAAGTACGTTCTACAAATCCACTTCTCGGCTTCCCACAACGTCGCCAAGTACAAAGCACTTATCCACGGGCTCCGCATTGCTATATCACTCGGCATACGTTGACAGGTTGTGTGTGGAGATTCTCAACTCGTGGTGAACCAAGTCATGAAGGACTGGACATGTCTCGATGATACCATGGTGGCATACTGTCAGGAGGTCCGCAAGCTAGAAAACAAGTTCGACGGGCTAGAGATAACACATGTCCTACGACAATACAATGATGCTGCAGATGAATTGGCAAATATGGGATCCAAGCGAGAAGCGGTCCCGATAGGGATCTTTGTCGAGCAACTTACGGAGCCATCAGTCAAGAAGAAACCAGTGCCGGAGCAGTTGGGAGGCGAACCTACCCCGGCGATAGACGAGGTGCTACACATATGTTAAGCTTGGCGGACTCCTATTCTCAAATTCCTCCTGGACTATGAACTCCCAGAAGACCGTAGCCAAGTCGAATAGATCAAACGTCGAAGCAACAATTTCCTAGTCGTTGGAGAAGACCAGTACCGAAGAAGTGCATCCAGTGTCCTCATGCGCTGCGTCACCACCGAGGAGGGCAAGCAGATTCTGCAGTCGATCCACTCAGGCATATGTGGCAACCATGCCACATCTAGGACGTTAGTCAGCAAGGCTTACCGGTAGGGATTTTCTGGCCAACAGCAGTAAAAGATGCTAAAGACATTGTTCGCACATGCAAGGGTTGCCAGTTCTATGCAAGACAAACCAATCTCCCAGCCCAAGAACTCCAAACAATCCCAATCTCTTGGCCCTTTGCAGTATGAGGGCCTGACATGGTCGGGCCCTTCAAGAAAGCGCCAGGAGGGTTCACACACTTGTTCGTTGTAGTGGATAAATTCACCAAGTGGATTGAGGCCAAACCCGTTGCAACCATAACAGCGACACAAGCAAAGGACTTCATCATGAGTATATTATACCGATTCGGATCCCCAACCGCATCGTCACCGACAATGGTACTCAGTTCAAAGGCGGCGTGTTTCAAGATTTCTGTGACGACTTTGCCATCAAGATCTGCTATGCGTCCGTGGCACACCCGTGGAGCAATGGGCAATTTGAACGAGCCAATGGCATGGTCTTACAAGGTATCAAGGCCAGGATATTTAACCGACTACAACCATACGTGGGTCGGTGGGTACAAGAACTCCCATCTGTACTCTGGTCCCTAAGAACCATGGTTAGTCGGGCAACTGGGCAATCCCCTATCTTTCTGGTCTATGGTGCTGAGGCTGTGCTACCAACCGAGTTAGTGTTCAGCTCTCCGCGTGTTCGGGCTTACTCAGAAGACAGTTCCAACAATACCCAATTGGTTGAATTAGATCAATTGGAAGAAGCGAGGGATATAGCAACAATCCAGTCGGCAAGGTATCTTCAAGGCCTGCGTCGTTATCACAATCGCAATGTCCATGGCCGTGCCTTTTTGGTCGGAGATCTCGTCTTGAGAAAAATACAAACCACCGAAGACAAGCATAAACTATCCCCTATCTGGGAAGGGCCATTCATTATCGCTGAGGTTACTCGGACAGGCGCCTATCGACTGAAGACCGAAGACGGTGCCCTCATCAGCAACTCATGGAATATAAAACACCTACGTCCTTTCTATACCTGAGTTTTATACTTTCCCATGTGTACAGTTTTTCTCTAACTCACTACGCCGCTTGTTTCAACCGAGTAGTGAGTCGGGGGCTGCATGTATTATATGTGCTTTGTCAATAATATACAATCTTGTTTTACTTAAGTTATGAAGTTTTACTACGACTTTGTCACGTTTGCCCGAGTACAGCTCTCTGCGGTGAATGATTTTATTAAGTTCCTATAGACTAACTCAGTGTAGACTATATAGTCGGGTAAAACTAATGACAACTGAGTAACAATCCAGGGCTTGATGGCATTGCACATATATTTACACATGTCTTTACAAAAATCCGCAATACACCGACTGTATGATATACTGTTCTTACATACCTAGGTCTCGGGTGATCATCTCTGTAGTCGGCCTCGCTTTGGCTATCAACTCCAGCGCCTCCTCAGGTGTTGTCTCCTCGGCGAACCCCTCCCCGATGGCTTCAATATCTGCCCTTGGGTAGATGGACTTGGTCATCGCCAGGGTTTGGGCCACGCCAACAACAGTACACTCATCCGAGTACCTCTTCAGGATACTCGGTGTGTCGTTAAGGCGCACCTGCACCTGAGACACCGTATTGGAGCTGGTTCCCACATATCGAGGATCCATCATGTCAAGGAGCCCTTTCACGGACTCGGCAAGGATTTGGGCATTGGCTCTAGTAGCTACCCGGGTTCACCAACAAGCAAACTTGTCAGACAAAACTGCAGATGGGGTAATTAATGGATTGGTTAAGATCAACATCAGGGCAAAGACTTACTTTTGTAGTCGGCCTCCCACTTGGCTATGGTCTTCTCCAGTTCAACTTTTTCCTTCTCGAGCTTGGCGTTGGCCTTCTTCAACTTGGCCTTCTCTTGCTCAAGCTCGGCGTTGGCTCTCTCGGCCTCCTTTAGTTGGATTTCTCCCTCTGTTCTGGTCTTCCGTTCAACTTCGAGGGCTGCACGATAGATTAGTCAAGAACGCAACGTTGCAGTCAAGACACAACTGGGTAGTCGGGAACAACACAGCTGGAGAAATACACTAAGGATTTGGTCAGGAAGAGGTATTCTGGAGGCTTACCTCTCATCTTCTTGGCTTGGTCCCAATTCTCATCCCTGAGCTGGGTGATGGCGTCCTTTAGCCAAGTTTCCCTCCCTTGATGGCGCTCCTCCAATACAATCTTTAGGGCCCAGAGCTGGTCCAATTCTTGGAGCTGGGGGGCAACCCGGGTCAGGACCTCGTGCATCTTCTCCGAGCGATCGACAAGCTTCTGCTCAGGGAGAAACAAGTCAAAGCAGAGTCAAGCGTCAAGGAAGACTACCAAGATTCCAATACAACAAAAATCATACCTGAATCCCCTAGGACATGGCGATTGTGGCACGAAGCAAGTCTTCACTGTCCTTTTCCGCCGCAGCTTCATCATGCTTGTAACTCCTCATGGTTTCATTGGGCGCCGTCCAACAGAATGTCCGCGAGAACTTGCGGGGAGGAGCTTCGAGCCTAGGGAGGTCCGGTCTGTCTAGGGGAGACGACAGCGACGACAACGATGATGATGAAGGCGACAGGACGGTGATGGGGTCCTGGCCCCCAACTCAGCAGCTTCCAGGGCCTCGGGGGCTAGCTCAGGGGCTAGAGTAGCAGCTTCAATGGTCACCCCTTGGTCGGCCAGAGTCGGTGGCCCTGCAGTCAGGACGGTCTCAGTTTCTATAACTGGGACCGTCGCCGGCTCAGCAGGTGTGCTCGCTGGCGCTGGCTCGGCTGGGGCTGGCTCTACAACGGGAGTGGCCGGAGCGGTCTCCTTGAGATCAATATCGGCCCGCTTCCTGCATGACGAGTCAAACTTCAAGACACTACCATGACAAACAAGATTTTCAGAAGATCTAGAGCAACCTACCACTTGGAGAACTTAAGCTTTTGGCCGGGAGATCCAGATCCCGACAGTGGGCTGCGACCTGCTGTCGGGCTAGTCGGAGTGGCAGTCGGCTACGGCATTTTATCCTAATTGGCCCTACTCCTTGTGTGGCCGGCTAGGGTGCCCAGGTACTTCGCGGTGCCATTCTTGAGCTCAATGTTGCTGAGCTGGCGGCACTGGAGTTGGCCCTGTACTCGGCGGCGCTCTAGTTGGGCTCAATGATGCTGAGCTTGACTGCATAGGTCCTAGTCTAGGACTCAATGGCCTGGGTGCTGCACCAGCGGTGTCCTTTATCTTCAGACTCCTGGCGACAGCACTCGGCCTCATAACCGCCTTCTTGCCCTGATCTACAACAGGTCTCTTCCCCGCTCTCTTGGAGTCAGGCTGGGCAGTAGAAGGACTTCTCGGCCTCTTCTTCGATTTCCAGGCCGACAATTTTCGGGAGTCGTCATCGAACTCCTCACATGACTGCAAGTAGTTCAACAATACAAGTCATACACTGTGGAGCCAATCTAGGCACACATCTGCAAGCATTCACCACAGATGAACTACAAGGTAACATCAACAAAGGTTACCTTCTGGCACAGCCTGTTCTTCCTATAAGCCACTATGGACCGATCTATGTCTTCAGTCTCGATCACCCCACTGGCAAAGAAATCAAACAGGATGTCAGTCACCTTGTGCTTGCCCACCAGGTCAGCATATTCCCTACTAGGATCGCCTTCGCCCTTGTAGTCCCAGCCGAAGTGGCACCTCAGCTTCAGCGACCTGATGCACCGAGTCAAGAAGCACTTGGCCACCCAAGGACTAGACAACCCGACTTTCTTCAGCTTGCTAATCCGGCCGACTAGACTGTTAACCTGCCCCATTTCTTTAGAGGTGGGCAGAGACGATGTAACGCCCAAACATTTGCCACCGAAATTCTGAACATTCATGTGTATTAAATCCCTGCCCAGGAAAGCCAGGGTACACAAATCCAAGTTGCCATACAGAGTGTCTTACAAACAGAGTAAAATTATATTACAAAAATGCAGCAAAAAAGGTAAAATGTAGTCTATAGACAGCGAGTCCATCGGCAGCATCCATCCCACAAGCACCTTGACGGCGGAGCCAACCTATTCCTCGGGACAATCCCCGTCAAACGCGTTCTCCAACACTGAGAGGGGAAAACGGAGCAAGGCTGAGTACCACCCACAGTACTCAACAAATCACACCCACAATTATGCATATGCACAGCGTATAAAGATGAACTAGGGTTTGATTGCGTAAAAGCAGTTGCAAACGGTAGTAGTTCACAAACAGTAAAAGGTTGATTAATTTAACATATTAATTCTCCACTCATTAATGTTACATCACATTAACCAGGCCCAACCATTCCCAACTGGCCGACGTTACACCACATCAAGCAGTCTCCACTGATGAACGCTACACCATGTTCACTAGACTCCTCCGGTTACCGTTACACCACGATAACCGGACTCCACTGATTAACACTACACCACGTTAACCAGTCTCCACTGAACAACGTTACACCACGCTGACCAGTTTTTCCTGATCAACGCTACACCATGTTGACCAGGCCACGCTGATGAACGTTACACCACGTCCACCAGGCGTCACTGATGAGCGATACACCACGCTCACTAGTCTCCACCGATTAGCGTTACACCACGCTAACCGGCCACCCCTGATCAACTCCACCACGTTGACCTGATTCAACACCTTCCACCACACCAGTTTCATAAAACCAGATTAATTACCAAAGGTGAGACTAATCACGGTGAGTCTTGGCCAGTGTGCCCATAACCGCGGGCGCGGCTATTCGAATAATTTACTTTGATCAGAGGTGTACAACTTTACCCACAAGACATAGCCCCACACACGTTCCCGTGTGCCAGTGCATCACCACGATGCCCCGTGAGAGGCTGTGACAAGACCATTCACGAAACCTCTCCCTAACCATCCACACCACGCTGAGGTTGCACCTGCCGACAGGGCACACCATATTGGTCAGGCTACCCCCCTTGCACCACAGTGAATCCAGAAGCCGATCAACACTACCTCGGGCCGACCCAACTCCATCCCGCTCACCCTCTTCTTCGGTGCCTAGGAGAGGGAGAAGAAACGCTTCAAGCCCAGCCGTTGCCCACGCTGGCTTGTGGAAAGTATGGGTAGTTGCCCAAGTGGTTCCCGTGAACCGGTCCTTAATTGCCATGGGTGTGTCAAGCAAAACCATACACCCACAGCCCACCATTTAGGTCCATGTTTAGTAATTTAACATCAACCTATCCGAAATTCCATTTGCGCGACATTGAGTCGAATCATATGAAAAGGTAATATTTAAATCCCATGTGAGCTATGTTGCTAAGCATGGCTAAGCATCCTAAGAATTGTAATCTAATCACATTATTACCCAAGCGACAAGGATTCAGGTTTCAAAACTATGGCAAAGTCCTAACAATGTATAGGCTATACCCATCCACATAAAATATTGAAATAATGCAGTTTATTTAAGTAAACAAAGCAATTTAGCAAAAAACGGGTACAAAGTGGTCAAGGTAACAGTGCGACTTGCCTTGCTCCGGCTCGATGTACTCGGCAACGACCTCATAATACACGGTAGGGTCACCAACGTCGGATTATATAACAAACAATACACAAATAATTAAAAATAGTACATGTGTGCAATCAAACATGGGCTGAAAGTATTTTAATGAATTTTGGGCATTTTTCTGGATTTAATGAAATTTGAATGGGCCTAATCGGAGTTCATATGAATTAGTTACGATTTATTGAAGTTTTAGTGTGTTTTCTAATACAAATATAATTAATAAGCGATTTATTGCGCAATTATTCAATTTATTGTGTCACCGGGCCGAGAGGCTGGCACTGATAGGTGGGCCCCCACCGGTCAGTGGCGCGGGGGAGGTCGGTACATGGTGGACTCGATCCACCGAGCTGAAGGTGAGCGCGCCACGTGGCGCCAACGTGGGCGACCACATGGGCGAGCGACGGGCGGCCCCGATATGCCACCCGGCAGATCGAATGGCCCCGGGGAAACGGCGGCCATGCCGGCCATCCCGAGCAGGAGGCGGCGGCGCGCACGTGACCCGATGGTCACCGGCGGCGACCACACGGCGCGGTGACGGCACGCGGAGAGGCAAAATGGAACGGGAAGACGGAGGGGATTCTCACCAGTGGCTCGCGGCGGCGATCGATGGCGCAAAGACGATGGCGGTGGCTTCAGGACGACGTTGGTGACGGTGCTCCGACAGCAACGGGAGAGCGATGAGTGGTGGCCGAAGAGTACTAGGAGAAGGGGAAAATGAGAAGGGGGTTAGGGCGGAGAAAGGAGGCACGGCGTGGTGGAAATGGCCGGCCAGAGAGGATGAAGAGAGCAGGAACTCACCGCATGCGAGGGTGAAGCATCCCTGTGGGCTTCGGTTTCCTCGAAGTGGTGGCCAATGAGTGACGCGGCACGGCGGAGGTGATGGTGGTGGTGGTGTGGCTCGGAGAAGTCGGGAACGGCAACGAGCGACAGTTGAAGTTGGTGCAAAGCGGCAGAGGCTTGGGTGCACGGTGGTGATGGGGTTCTAGGGCATGGGGAGGCTCGGCGTGTTGGGGAAAAGGGGGAGGAGAGGGCGAAGAGGCTTTTTATGCACGTGGGTGAGTGAGATTGAGACCTAATGGCTCCAATCATGCTCCGGGTTGAGGGCGGCCGCGTCGGGGTCATGCACGCGATTCCCACACAGGAGTGGGTGAGGACGCTGGGGAAAATGGGGGAGTGGGGGTAGACTTGGTCTCGCTCCGTTTGAACCAGAGGCGAGCGTGGGAGGAGGCGGGCATGGGCGCCTATCGGACAGAGGTAGAAGATGGGGCTGACAGGCGGGCCCGGCCTGTCAGCAGGGCGTGCGGGTGTGCGGCGGGAGGTGGCCTGACGAGCGGGGCCCAGTGCACGGAGAGAGAGCGAGCGGGAGGCAGGCGCGCGCGGGATGGGCTGGCCCAGCGCAAGGAGAAAAAGGCCGGGGGAGAAGCAGGCCAGCGAGCGCGCGGAGAGGCTGGCACAGGGGCGGGCCGGCGGCCCAGGAGAAGAAAAAAAGAGAAAGAAAAAGAGAAAAGGCTTTTCTAGAGAGATTTTAATTCCGATAATCGATTTTGATTTATTAAAAATAGTTCCTATGCTCTGAAAATTCCACTAAAAATCCAGTTAATGTATTTTGGGCAGGAGAACATAAGAAAAATATTCTTGGCCATGTTAATTTATTATTTTGCATTTCACATATTTAATTAGTTCCTCTTGCCATTTTAAATTTATTTTTCTTGGGCATTTTCTCAAGTATTATTTTGTCTGGCCAATATCAGGGTGTGACAAACCTATCCCCCTTAAACGGAATCTCGTCTCCGAGATTCAGAAGTGCTGGCGAAGAGGTGGGGATAGGCGGACTTCAGTTTGTCTTCTCGTTCCCATGTGGCTTCTTCTTCTGAGTGATGGCTCCATTGTACCTTGCAGAATCTGATTACCCGGCTCCTGGTGTTTCTTTCACAGATCTCCAAGATCCGAACTGGCTTCTCCACATAGGTGAGGTTGTAACACGTGGAAAAAATAGAAAAGAAACAAAAAAGAAGGGTTCTTCCTGGGCCGGCCATGGGCAGGTCCGGCTCATCCAACCAGCCCACACCCCTCTCTCAAGTGCTCCTCCTCCACCAATGCTCTTTTGCCTCTCCCTCTCACGTTCCCTGCCTCTCCCTCTCACATTCTTGCCTCTCCCTCTGTCTTCCATGGCTGTCAAGCCCTCAATCCCCTCCCTACAGCATCAAATCCTTGGGGGAAACTAGCAAAACGGATCGAGCTTGATGAGAGGAGCAAGAAAAGGTGCATCTTCGGTGTAAATCCGTCCTTCCCCGTCTCTTGCTGCTGCCCTAGGGATTGGGGGTAACCAAGGTGAACCAGGTTTAATCTTCCCCAGCACAACTTGGATGAATACAATGGAGTTTTACCTTGGGAATGAATGGATTACTAGGGAGTAAGGCTATTTGGGAGTTTCCCCTCTTTTTTCAGGTTAGCAATTTCTGCAGTTTTGCTTGGGGGAGCATTTTGGGTGACTTAGAGGCCGAACTAAATGACTTTGGTGAACTACAAAGTTGCAGAGGACCTTCAGGTCTATGTGTCTGTGAAATTTCGTGATTTTAGCCCAGGCAGTTTAAGAGTTATGATTTTCCTATGTTGGCTGTCTTGTTCTGATGCAGTTCTGGACAGAACTGGATCTAGGAGGATTTCGAGACTCTTATCAGTGTTTTTAGCCTTTACATGTATGAGAGCCTTGTAGTACTTTCCATTATGTTTCCAGATTGGTAAATATCATGATTTTTTGGTGAAGGGAACTCCAGTTATGGAATTTTTATTGTCAGCTGTACTGTTTCCTTAGCATGTTTTTGAGTTAAGGTTTCAGCATGCTTTAGGCCATCAAAATAACTCTTTCTGCAAGGGTGCATAACACCAAAGTTGTATATTATCGAATTCTCTATTCTCTGGTTAAATTTGATGATTTTCAGACATAAGGATCTAGAGTTATAAAAATGTGAAGCTTGCTGACTCAATTCTTGAGCAGATTCTGTTGTCTGTTCTTAATGGCAGTTTAGGCCATCTTAGAGACATGATTAAAATAAAAGCTCTACAAAGTTGTAGGCCTTGTTGTGTAGATTCTAAAAATGTTTTTGTTTGCCATTGTACCCTGTATTGTTTGAAAGATGCAAGAAAGTGAAGCAGCACTGCTGCAATTGTTTTGCTCGGATGTCGAGTTGGGGCGTAGGAGCGCTTTAATTTCTGTAGCTACTTGTTAGCATGACTTTTTTTTTCTTATCATATATTGTTAAAGCAGGTGGTATTGCTTCAGATCGCACCTAGAGCGGTCAACCCTTCATTGGAGGCAAGTAAACGTGGCGATGGTTTGCTACAAGCTTTAACTTGCTATTTATTTTACCTCTACCTTAAAATCTCAGAAATATGTTTGCTATAATGTGGCCGCTCAAACCACGTTATAATCATTTTGACATATGCTTTATGTTTTTCGATGGTGATATTTATGCTCCTATGTTTATGGTTTGATGATGCTCCGGTTGGTATGGTGGAATGAGTCGTGTTGGTTATATTGAGAGATGTTCATGATGTTATATGCAGTTATCCTTCTTTTATAAGGCATTTGCATTGCATCTCAGTCATTCATGGGCATATGGAGTTATGTCACTGCTTGTAGCCACGACCGTACCGGTACAGCATTGTTTATTGGACATAACGATGCGGCTTCATACTTTGTTGGCTATGGAGGCAGGAGACATGGCATTTGCATTGCATATGCATTTTAAATTTCTGGACCATGACATACATGCCTTGGTTGAAGGTTTTGGGAGAGTTTGTGGGAGGCTATGCCTCTCCCTAGTTCGGTGGTGACCAATCCTTATCTTATATGCGGTTGTTTCGCTTGTTGGAGGTATCTCATTGCTTGATGTTTGGTTAGCATGTAATTGAAGATTAAATCAATGCTTAGTAATCTTGCAGTTTAAATAACCTGTTAAAGTAGTTTACTTGCTGAGATTTCATATCTCACCCCCCTTTTCTATCTCTCCAGGTTCTCAAGTGGCTTTTGCTTGAAGGGGGGAAAGTAGTAGCACACACTACTCATTCACATCATCTATTAGTGTGAATCTTGTGTAATAATAATAGTACCAGAACTTGGAGCCTCTGTTCTTCAGATAACCTTAACTTAGACCTTGTGGTTGTTGTTAGGTTGTTCTTGTCAGCCTTTGTTTAATGCTGAGCTGCTCATTAGGATGCTTTATCTTGTTGTGGTACTTAGTTTTATCTCTCCTTATGACGTTGCTTCTGCATTGCTCCATTATAGAGGTCATGCTGCTGATTTTTTTTTATGTTGGATAGCCTCCTCACCGTCCTTTTTGGTTGCTTTTTAGGCAAGTTTTTTTTGTGGGGTGTTACAGTTGGTATCAGAGCTTAGGTTTTGATTCTAGGAAAGGAAGATAAGGCTTAATTTGACACACTTGCATAGGTAGGTGGGGGGTATGGGTGTATATGTTTGTTTCTATTCTTGTTTTATTTAAAGTTTGCCCTCTTCTTTAGAATGTTGGGATTAATTGGTTTGTTGGTTGTCTTTTGTGGTGGCTACAGTTATGCCACCTAAGAAGCGTAGTCGGCTAGAGCCAAGAGGCAATGCCCAGGGAGAGAGCAATAGTCAGGCGGAGCTGCTAGCTAGAATGCAGGAAATGGAAAATGAGTTGAGGGCACTTAGACAGGCTAGTCGTGAAGGTGCTGGACGAGCTACACCTAGTTCTAGTGCTGCCGTTGCTATGGGTCAGGATGAGCCTACTACAGTGGGTCCCAAGTGTGGGGTCTCACTAAAAGAGTGGGTGGGCATGAAGCTGGATAATTTTGATGGTACTTCCACTCCAGTCCAGGCTACTGATTGGCTATCATATGTTGAGGACAAGATGGAGGCTTTTGAGGTATTGGCTCAGGACCGTGTTCGCTATGGCACACAGTTACTGAAGGGTGAGGCACAAATCTAGTGGAAGGGTGTGCAGTCTACTCGCACTGCTACACATGGTCCTTTGTTTTGGGCAGAGTTTGTTAGGCAGTTTGAGCGGAGGTTCTACCCAGCGACTTTCCTGGACAAGATGAAGCTTGATCTAAACAATTATGTTCAGGATAAGAAGACAGTGGCCGAGTATGAGATTGGCTTCAACCAAATTGTTCGCTTTGTTCCACATGTGGCCCATGATGAGGTAGAGAAGGCCAGGCAGTTCCATCAGGGCCTTAAGCCTGCAATTTGCCATGTGCTTGGCGCCTTTTCTATCACAGACTTTCGCTCCATGGTGGAGCAAGCTTTAGGAGTAGAGATGCAGCTTATGTACACCACTGACCTTTACAAGTCCTCTGGTGGTGAGCAGTCTCAGAGTCAGGGAGATAGAAAGGGCCATTCTGGTGGTCCGAGTCATAAGAAGGGGAAGTCTCAACGTCACCATGCTTATCGTGGTAGCTCCACTCAGTCTCGCACTTCAGGAGGAACTACTCCTCAGTATCGCGCCATTCCCAAACCTGGTATGGGGATGGTGTGCTTTAGGTGTGGTGATCCGCACCGTCTCAAGGAGTGCCGATGGTCTGGCAAGTGCTCTGTTTGTGGATAGGACCACAAAAATGTGGTTTGCAGGAAGAATCCCGATGCCAAGCTTCGATGGGAGCCGATGTCTTCTTCTTCAGCTTCTAGTGGTACAGTTCAGATGATGGCAGCGCCTCCTTCTTTTCTCGTGCCCGTGCCGCCTACAGATCAATACCTGCTGCCACCTTCAGATATTCCGTCGGTCCCTATACCTCAGTCTAGGGCCTTCTGGTTGCCCCGCGCCACTACTCCTTCAACACCCATGGTTCCTTGGGTTCCTGCACCAGTTGCTCCTACTGTGGGAGCCTCTTCTTCAACTAGTGTCCCAGGGGTATATGCTATGCCTTCAGCTGACAGCAGAGACCGTGGTGATGTGGTGGCAGGTATCATTTCAGTTTATTCTTTTGTTGCACGTGCTCTTTTTGATTCTGGAGCTAGTTTCTCGTTTGTCTCGGAGGTTTTTGTTGGTCATATAGGATTGGCTATGCAAAGTATTGGAGAAGCTATTGTGGTTAGTTCCGCTAGGGGGCCTATTTCTAGTTCTTTTGTCTGTCTTGGTTGTGTTGTTTCTCTTGCGGATGAGGATTTTGTTGCTAACTTAGTAGTCATTCCGTTGGAGGGGTTTGATGTGATTCTTGGCATGGATTGGCTTTCTCAATATAAGGCTATTATCTCTTGTTTCTGGAAGACAATCTCTCTACAAGCACCATCAGGGCAAGAGGTCATTTTTCATGGGAGTGGTTTGAAGTACACCCGCTCTTTGCTTTGTCACTTGCTACCAGATCGTAGGACATGGAAGTCTGGCATCCTTTTTACTATGGTTGATGATTGTGGGGCTTCTTTGCATCTGGAGGACATTCTAGTGGTGTGTCATTATCCTGATGTTTTCCCTGATGAACTTCCTGGTTTGCCTCCCGAAAGAGAGCCAGTTTTTCAGATCAAGTTGATTCCTGGTACACAACCTATTTATAAGGCACCATACAAGATGGCTCCTATTGAGCAAGTGGAGTTAAAGAGGCAGCTGGATGACCTACTTGCTAAGGGTTTTATTCGCCCAAGCGCATCGCCTTGGGCTGCACCTGTTTTGTTTGTGGAGAAGAAGGATGGCACAAAAAGGCTCTGTGTGGACTATAGGGCACTTAATCAAGTAACGATTAAGAACAAGTATCCTTTACCTCATATTGATGCCCTTTTTGATCAGTTGAGAGGTGCTAAAGTGTTTTCCAAGATTGATCTGCAATCTGGCTATCATCAACTTCGAATTAAAGATGAAGATATTGAGAAGACGGCTTTCAATACAAGGTATGGACACTATGAGTACGTTGTCATGTCCTTTGGACTAACAAATGCTCCTGTTGTCTTTATGGAGGCCATGAACAGGATGTTGCATGAGTACTTGGATATTTTTGTGGTGGTTTTTATTGATGATATCTTGGTCTACTCTAAGTCCAAAGAGGAACATGAGGTTCATCTCAGTCTTGTCCTGGATGCTCTTAGGAAAAACATGTTCTATGCAAAGTTGAAGAAGTGTGCCTTTTGGCTTTCTGAAGTGAGCTTTTTGGGACATGTGATCAATCAAGATGGTATTATGCTTGATCCAAAGAATGTTGCCTCAGTGGTAGGATGGCAAAGGCCAACCAACGTGACAGAGGTTCGGAGTTTTCTTGGACTCGCTGGTTATTATAGGCGGTTTGTGAAGGGTTTCTCAATCATTGCAAAACCAATGACTAGGCTGACCGAGAAGGGTGCTCCATTTATATGGACTAGTGAATGTGAGGCCAGTTTTCGGACTTTGAAAGGTAAATTGGTGAATGCTCCTATTTTGGCCTTGCCTGAAAGTGGCAAGCGCTTTACTTTGTATACCGATGCCTCCCTATTGGGCTTGGTTGTGTGCTTATGCAAGAAGGCAAAGTAATTGCTTATGCTTCACGACAGTTGAAGAAGCATGAGCAGAATTACCCAACATATGACTTAGAGCTGGCTGCAGTGGTCTTTGCATTGAAGATCTGGAGGCACTATCTTTATGGTGAGTCATGTGACATCTTTACTAATCATCAGAGTCTCAAGTATATTTTCATCTTTACTAATCATTAGAGTCTCAAGTATATTTTTACTCAGAAGGAGTTGAATTTGAGACAACGTCGGTGACTAGAGTTGATAAAGGATTATGATGTGACTATCCAGTACCATCTAGGAAAAGCGAATGTGGTGGCGGATGCACTTAGTAGGATAGGGGTTCCCAAGGCGGCGATGCCCTTAATTTTAGATTTAGACTGTATGGGTATTACTTTTTGTTATATGGGTGTTGCAAACCAGGAGACTCAAATGATTATTCGGTCTTCCCTACTTGAGCATGTGCATGAGGCTCAGAAGCATGATCGCTTGCTTCAGGATGTTCGAAAAAGGATTTTCGAAGGTAGACCACGAGCGTTCAACATAGATGAGCGTGGGGTGATACGCTTCAAGGGATGTCTTTGCGTGCCACAGAAATCAAATGTGAAGATGGATATTCTAAGGGAGGCACATCGAACTCCTTATACAGTCCACCCTAGGGGGACCAAGATGTACCGGGACTTGAAACAAAACTTCTGGTGGAAAAGGATGAAGCCTGATATTGCTAAATATGTGGCAGCATGTGGAGTTTGCCAGCAGGTTAAGGCAGAGCACAAAAAGCCTGCAGGTCTGTTAAAGCCTTTGGAGATCCCCGAGTGGAAATGGGAACATATTACTATGGACTTTGTAGTTGGTTTACCTCGGTCACCACGAGGTAGGGAGGCTATATGGGTTGTTGTTGATAGACTCACAAAAACTGCTCATTTCATTCCAATGAAAACAACTAACTCTGCACCAGACTTGGTCCCCTTATATATTAAGGAAGTGGTGAGACTGCATGGTGTGCCAAAGTCAATTATTTCAGATCAGGACCCCAAATTTGTGTCTAATTTCTGGTAAAGTCTACAAAGTGCTTTGGGTACAAACCACACACTTAGTACCGCTTTCCACCCACAAACAGTTGGTCAATCAGAGCGTACTATTCAGACCTTAGAGGACATGCTTCGTGCTTGTGTTCTTTCATGGAAAGGTAGTTGGGAGGATCATTTAGCCTTAGCAGAGTTTGCTTATAATAATAGCTACCAAGCTAGTATCAAGATGGCTCCATACGAGGCTTTGTATGGAAGAAGGTGTATCTCTCCCATATGTTGGGAAACGTTGGGTGAGAGGTCTTTGGTTGGTCCAAATTGGGTCCAAGAGACATCTCACAAGGTGTGTGAAATACGACAAAACTTGTTGGCCTCTTAGAGTCGACAAAAGAGTTACGTGGATGTAAGGAGGCGAGATTTAGAGTTTGCAGTGGGTGATCAGGTCCTTCTTAGAGTGTCACCGACCAAAGGTATTGTGCGTTTTGGTACTACAGGGAAGCTTAGCCCAAGGTACATTGGTCCGTTTGTGATCATAGCCCAGGTAGGCATCTTGGCGTATCTATTGCAGTTGCCAGATTCATTGAGGGGAGTACACAATGTCTTTCATGCTTTTATGTTGAGGAAGTATCTAAGGGACCTTGAGCACAAGATTGATCTAGAGCCAATTAGAGTGGAGCAGGACCTAACAATTGAATGCCAACCAGTGCGCATATTGGACTCTTCAGAGCGAGTCATGAGGAGGAGAACTATCAAATATGTTAAGGTTCTCTGGACCAACCAATCAGAGCGAGAAGCAACTTGGGAGCTTGAAGAGGAAATGTGTAAGAAGTATCATGAACTCTTTGAGACTGGTGAGTCATATGTTTTCTTAGGTTCTCTTTTGCTTGATCTTTTAGTTTGGCGTTAGATGGTGGAATTCGGGGACGAATTCTTTAAAGGAGGGGAGAATGTAACACGTGGAAAAAAAAGAAAAGAAACAAAAAAGAAGGGAGCTTCCTGGGCCGGCCATGGGCAGGTCCGGCTCATCCAACCAGCCCACACCCCTCTCTCAAGTGCTCCTCCTCCACCAATGCTCTTTTGCCTCCCCCTCTCATGTTCTTGCCTCTCCCTCTCTCTTCCATGGCTGTCAAGTCCTCAATCCCCTCCTTACAGCACCAAATCCTTGGGGGAAACTAGCAAAACGGATCGAGCTCGACGAGAGGAGCAAGAAAAGGTGCATCTTCTGTGTAAATCCATCCTTCCCCGTCTCTTGCTGCTGCCCTAGGGTTTGGGGGTAACCAAGGTGAGCCAGGTTTAATCTTCCCCAGCACAACTTGGATGAATACAATGGAGTTTTACCTTGGGAATGAATGGATTACTAGGGAGTAAGGCTATTTGGGAGTTTCCCCTTGTTTTTCAGGTTAGCAATTTCTGCAGTTTTCCTTGGGTGAGCGTTTTGGGTGACTTAGAAGCCGAAATAAATGTTTTGGTGTACTACAAAGTTGCAGAGGACCTTCAGATCTATGTGTCTGTGAAATTTCGTGATTTTAGCCCAGGTTTAACTTGCTATTTATTTTACCTCTACCTCAAAATCTCAAAAATATGTTTGCTATAATGTGGCCGCTCAAACCACGTTATAATCATTTTGACATATGCTTTATGTTTTTCGATGGTGATATTTATGCTCCTATGTTTATGGTTTGATGATGCTCCGGTTGGTATGGTGGAATGAGTCGTGTTGGTTATATTGAGAGATGTCCATGATGTTATATGCAGTTATCCTTCTTTTATAAGGCATTTGCATTGCATCTCAATCATTCATGGGCATATGGAGTTATGTCACCGCTTGTAGCCACGACCGTACCGGTACAGCATCGTTTATTGGGCATAACAATGCGGCTTCATACTTTGTTGGGTATGGAGGCAGGAGACATGGCATTTGCATTGCATATGCATTTTAAATTTCTAGACCATGACATACATGCCTTGGTTGAAGGTTTTGGGAGAGTTTGTGGGAGGCTATGCCTCTCCCTAGTTCGGTGGTGACCAATCCTTATCTTATATGCGGTTGTTTCGCTTGTTGGAGGTATCTCATTGCTTGATGTTTGGTTAGCATGTAATTGAAGATTAAATCGATGCTTAGTAATCTTGCAGTTTAAATAGCCTGTTAAAGTAGTTTACTTGCTGAGATTTCATATCTCACCCCCCCTTTTCTATCTCTCCAGGTTCTCAAGTGGCTTTTGCTTGAAGGGTGGGAAAGTAGCAGCACACACTACTCATTCACATCATCTATTAGTGTAAATCTTGTGTAATAATAATAGTACTAGAACTTGGAGCCTCTGTTCTTTAGATAACCTTAACTTAGACCTTGTGGTTGTTGTTAGGTTGTTCTTGTCAGCTTTTGTTTAATGCTGAGCTGCTCATTAGGATGCTTTATCTTGTCGTGGTACTTAGTTTTATCTCTCCTTATGACATTGCTTCCACATTGCTCCGTTATAGAGGTCATGTTGCTGAATTTTTTTTTATGTTGGATAGCCTCCTCGCCATCCTTTTTGGTTGCTTTTTAGGCAAGTTTTTTTTTGGGGTGTTACAGAGGTCTTCCTAGATCTCGATCTATTCCAGATCTGCCTGTTCCGCTGGTATCCTCAAACACTTCTTTAGTTGTGACACATGGAACACGTCGTGTATACCTGTCATTGAAGCTGGGAGACTCAACTGATATGCCACTTCGCCTTTGCGGGCTAGCACTTGGTAGGGCCCCACGAAGCGAGGTGCTAGCTTCCCTTGGTTTGGAACCTGCTGTACCCCGTGGAGGGTGTGACACGAAGATTTACACGTAGTCCCCTTCCTCGAAGCTTAGGTCTCGTCGACGGTTGTCGGCATAACTCTTCTGTCTGGATTGAGCCGTCTTTAAGCACTCTCGTATTATGGTCACCTTCTCTTCTGTCTCTTTGAGTGCGTCGGTTCGAATACTCGGGGCGTTCACCTGTCTGATCCTAGAAAAGGGGTGTGCGACACTTCCTGCCATACAGAGCCTTGAATGGTGCCATCTGCAAGCTGGCTTGGTAACTGTTGTTGTACGAGAACTCCGTGTAAGGTAGACTCTTATCCCATGTTCCTCTGAAGTCCAGTGCGCAAGCCCTCAGCATATCCTCCAATATTTGATTGACTCTTTCAGTCTGACCATCTGTCTATGGATGATACGCTGTGCTAAAATTCAGTCGGGTTCCCAATTCTGCTTGTAACTTCTGCCAAAACTTGGAAGTGAACTGGCTACCATGATCGGAGACGATCCTCTTGGGTACTCCGTGTAGACACATTATACGAGCCATATACAGTTCAGCCAGTTTCTTGCCCGAATACGTTGTATGCACCGGGATGAAATGTGCAACTTTGGTGAGTTGGTCAACAATCACCTAGATTGAGTCATACCCTGATGATGTGCGGGGCAACCCGGTGATAAAATCCATTCCAATCTCTTCCCATTCCACTCTAGTACCTTGAGCTCTGTAAGAATCCAGCAGCCATTGGTGTTCTGCTTTGACTCGCTGGCACACTTCACAAAGTGCCACAAATTTGGCGATTTCCCTTCTCATGCTGGCCCACCAAAACTTTGACTTAAGATCTTGGTACATCTTTGTGCTTCTGGGGTGAATGGAGTACTGCATCTCATGGGCTTCCTGGAGTATTAGGTCTTTGAGTTCTTTATTATCTGGAACGCAAAAAACGTCCCCATCCATATGTCCCGTTTTCGTCTTCATTAAAACCCTGAGCTTTTCCGACTCTTATGTTCTTCTTAAGTACTTTAATTTCTGGATCATTTGCTTGTGCCTCACGAACTTGATCAAAAAGTGTCGACTGAGCCTACAGGGCTGCCACGAATCCCTATTCGACAATGCCCAGATTCAAGCGTTCAAATTCTTGCTGCATTTCCTTGCACAATGCCTCTGCTCGAGCGGTGTTTCAGTAACTTTTCCTGCTCAAGGCATCTGCCACGACATTAGCTTTCCCCGGGTTATAATGTATCCCCACATCATAGTCCTTAATCAGTTCCAGCCACCTTCTTGGGTGGAGGTTTAGGTCAGGCTGGGTGAATATGTACTTCAAACTCTTGTGGTCCGTGTAAATCTCACTGTGATTACCAATGAGTAATGCCACCAAATCTTTAGCATGGACCACAGCGGCCAATTCCAGTCATGTGTCGGGTAATTGCCCTCATGGGGGTATAATTGTGCGATGCATAGGCTATACAACTCTACCTTCTTGCATCAACACGCACCCTAGGCCTGGCGGGATGCATCACAGTATAACTGGAATCTTCTTAGGATCGGTAAGACAAAGAACCGTGCTTGAAACCAACTTTCTTGAGTTCCTCAAAGCTGTGATTGCCACTCGGATGTCTAGACAAATTCTTCACATCTTTCTCAGTAATTGCGTCATAGTTCTGGCAATCTTCGAGAAGTTCTCGATAAAACCGGCGGTAATACCCTGCAAGTCCAAAAAACTCCACACTTGTGTCACTGTCTTGGCGGTTTCCAATTGGTGATAGATTCCACGTTCGTTGTCCACGGCACCTCCTTGGGCATGTGATTGATGTGTCCGAGGAACGCACATCTCTCAACTAAAGAAGTTCACACTTGTGAACTTGCGTACAACTGGTGCTCTCTCAACTTCTCAAGAGCCAAATGAAGATGGCTCATGGCTCTTCCGTTGATTCGAGTAGATCAGGATTCATCGATTGAAAAACTACCCACAAAACGTTGTCAAAAATCAAAACTCCATGAATACCTTGTTCATCAGATTCTGAAAAAGACAGGTGCATTTGTGAGTCCGAAAGACATAACAGTGCACTTGTACAACCCATACGGCGTGGTGAAGGCTGTCTTCGGTATATCCTCTTCTCGGATTTCTCAGCTGATGATAGCCTGATCGTAGTCTATCTTGGAGAAACAGTCTTGGCACCCTCCAATTGTCGAAACAGATCATCAATCCTCGCAACGGGTACTTGTTCTTGATGGTGACATCGTTCAGTGCGCGATAGTCCACACACATCCGTTTTGACTTGTCCTTCTTTTCCACGAAGATGACTGGCGCTCCCCAAGGTGATGTGCTTGGTCGGATGTAGCCCTTTTGTAGCAAATCGTCGACCTGCTTCTTGACTTCCGCCATCTTGTTCGGTGCCATTCTATACGGCCTCTTGTATATTGGTGCTGTTCTAGGTGCCAAATTAATCCTGAATTCAATTTCCCTTTCTGGTGGCATCCCTGATAAGTCTTCTAGGAACACATCCTGGTATGCCCTTACTATTGAAATGTCCTCTATTTTCCTTTCTGGCTTTGTCCCACCTTCCGACGGTTGCTCGACTGCGACCTGATTCAAACTTGCTTCCTGATGTAGCGGCACAGGTGACTTGAAGATAACCACCTTTCCTTCCGAACTGGTCACAGTTACGGTGCGGTGAGCGTAGTTGATCACCCCTTTGTGTCGGGTCAACCAATCCATCCCTAGGATGACATCTAGGTCTTTGGATTCCAAGAGAATAAGATTGGCTAGAAAAGGTGATCCTTGGATTTCTAGGCTCACTGAAGGGCTATAGTGAGCGGTTACCATGCAGTTCCCAGGTGTATGAACCCTCATGGGGATTTTAAGTTCCACTACTTTTATCCCATGTGCCCCCCACAAATTTCATTGGATATGAAAGAATGTGTGCACCAGAATCAAAAAGTACGGTTGCAGGTATTGAGTTCACAAGAAACGTACCCAATACCACCTCTGGTGCAGTCTACACCTCTTCCGCGAAGACATGGTTGACATGCCCCTTTACCACCTGCTAATTGGCGTTGGGGTGCTAGGGAGCTGCAGGTCTGGATCCCATTCACCTTGGCTTTGGACACTTGTCGGTGAAGTGGCCTGGTTCATTGCAGTTGAAGCAGATGAAGTTCTTGCCCCCGTTGTCTCTCCTTGGCTGACCCTGCTATACTGGTGCCATTGGTGGGCGGGGAGCGGAACATGGACGGTTGTTGGCCCGCTGTTGCTGCTGCTGCCCTCTTGAGTGCCCCGGGTTGAACGGGCGTTGTTGGTAGACGATCATGGTGGCCGGTCCACCCTGCTGGCCCAACATCATCCGTGGCCTCTAGTGCTGCCCCTGGTGAGTCCGAAACTGAGCAGCCTTTCTCTTGCGGTCCACTCTGTTGCGCTGACTTTCCTAGTGGATCGCTTTATCCACTAGCTTCTCGAAGTCGGGGTAGTCGCTTGAGAGGAGCTGATTGGTCAGCTCGTCATCCAGTCCGTCCAGGAATCTCTCCTGTCTCTCCGCATCGGTGCGGACATCCTCAGGCGCTTAGCGCGCCAGACGGTTGAACTCGTGGAGGTATTCCGTGACCGTCCTGTTTCCTTGCACCAGGTCTCTAAACTCCCTTTTCTTCTGTGCCACAATTCCTGCTGAAATTTGCGACTTCCGGAAATTGTAGCAGAATTCTGCCCAAGTGACTTCCGTGGTAGCTGTGTGGGTCACTAGGAAGTTGTCCCACCAAGCTGATGCGGGACCTTGGAGTTGGTGAGTAGCGAAAGCGACCTTCTCTTGGTCGGTGCACTGGAGGAGGTTGAGCTTCTTCTCAATTGCCAACAGCCAGTCATTGGCATCAATGGGGTTGGGGGTGCTGGAGAAAGTTGGCGGCCTGACCTTAGGAACTCAGGCAGTTTGGACTGAGGGACAAAGTTGTGATTACTGTGCGCTGATCATCAAAGCCATCATCTGGCTTCTGGTGGCCAGAACCTTGTGCCATTGTCGGGGTTCTCCGGTAACTGGTGGTGGCAAAAAAAACATGATTGGGGGTGCTCCATGATTTGAGGTGCTCCTTCCCACTGGTTAGTAGCACTGGCGTCACTTGCAGCACGGGCTCCACTCCTTGTATTCACCATTTGAAGGGGAGAGTAGAGGAAGGGAAGGAGAAAAATAGGCGGCTCAGAAACAGGAGTGATGATTAAGTGCTGAATTAAATTAACTAAACACTTTAGTTGGAAACATAGGGAAATCAGTTCAACTCCTAATTACGGCGGACATACCACAACAGACGGTATGCCGCCACTAACCCCAAGCAAATAAACATTCCTAACATTACAACTAAACAGGAAATCAAACTAAGAAAACAGCAAAGCTAAGGGTGGCGTGTCTAATGCTCCGAGCGGCTTTGGCGATCATCAGAGTTGTACTCTGGCTCCTGCTCGTCACCTACCTAGTCGTCGGTGTGGCTCCTAGATCCACCCACGTAGTCCCCACACTTCTGTGGCTGAAGAACTGGCCTCGCTATGGTGCGGGGACCCACTGAAGGAGCTACTGTCGTCGGTGGAAGTGAAGCCCCCATGGATGCTGGTGCCTCCCTAAGAGCCATTGTCACCTGACGACGTGCTGATCCATCCACCTGTTTGTGCTAGCATTGGGGCTGGAGCTGGTGCTGGTGCCGGTGGTGGTGCGTGTGGCCCGTTCCTGGGGGACAACTAAACAAGCACTGGAGGAAGGGTCCTCTTCCTCGGAGTCAGCCGGATCCTGGCTCCACTGGGTGGCGGCTGTCCTTTGAGTTCCGCGACCTCCTTCTTCAGGTGGTCGATCTGGTTCTAGAGTCCCATGATGGTCGTCCTGTTGGCGTCCTCCCGGTCGTGAGTTGCACGCACCTAGTTGGCATCCATGTAGTCCATAGCCAACATCGCCCACCTCATGTGGACGATGGTGGTGTCATTCTCGTTGTTGGGCAGCTGAAATGAGCTGTAAGTCTGGTAGTGCGCTCGGCAAGGGACGTAACGGTAGGCAGTGGTGCGAAGGGTAGCGTGGTGCCTCCGCCATAGCTCTCCAATTAGGTGGAAAGCGGCCTCCTGGCAGGCGTGGCTGAAGGTGCGCCCACCAACCTCGACCTCCATAGCAGGGAGGAGGTACATCTCACCTGGCAATTCCAATTGAACCCGGTGTGGGAGCTCACCCTCCATGTGCTCCACTGCAGTGTACTCTGGGGCATGGCTGAACCCCAAAGTGAAGCTCATCATCCGAAGTTCTTCCACAAAGCGCCCATGTCTGTGCCACGCTAGTTGGGAGGTTGTCCATCTATAGAAGATAAGGAGGGGAATCAATGTATGCTCAGATCCAAATAGGTAAACAGTAATAATTGGAAACAACATCGGTTTTTTGCAGAAAATTATTTTGTAAGTAAATGTGAGACTGACAAAAATACCACTGTGAAACCAAATAATACCAATTAAAATTCACATACCAACTGCAAAGCAAATAAAAAGATTTTTTGCATGCCATAAATCAAACCTTCCCCCATGATTAACCAAGGTTTTCCCAAAATTTGGACACCTATGCTAACCCCTGAATAAAATTTTTAAATCTAGATTTGACTTGACTCGAATTTCCCATCGAATAAACGGCCAAGGTTTTATCCCAAACCCAAGAACGAATTCCCACTTTTCCCAAAATAACTCCAAATGTGAGAAGCATATGCAAGTGAGAATTTCAGAGGGCTCTTAGGGTTTCCATTTGGCTGGTCCTACGGTCAAGCTCCGCTCTGATACCAACTTGTAACGCCCAGAAATTCGCCACCAAAATTCTGAACATACATGTGTATTAAATCCCTGCCTAGGAAACCCAGGGTACACAAATCCAAGTTGCCATACAGAGTGTCTTACAAATAGAGTAAAATTATATTACAAAAATGCAACAGAAAAGGTAAAACGTAGTCTATAGACAGCGGGTCCATCGGCAGCATCCATCCCACAAGCACCTTGACGGCAGAGCCAGCCTATTTCTCGGGACGATCCTCGTCAGACGCGTTCTCCAACACTGAGAGGGGAAAAAGGGAGCAAGGCTGAGTACCACCCACAGTACTCAACAAATCACACCCACAATTATGCATATGCATAGGGTATAAAGATGAGCTAGGGTTTGATTACGTAAAAGCAGTTGCAAACGGTAGTAGTTCGCAAATAGTAAAAGGTTGATTAATTTAACAATATTAATTCTCCACTGATTAACATTACATCACGTTAACCAGGCCCAACCATTCCCAACTGGCTGACATTACACCACGTCAACTAGTCTCCACTGATGAACGCTACACCACGTTCACTAGACCAGTCTCCACTGTTGAACGCTACACCACGTTCACTAGACTCCTCCGGTTACCGTTACACCATGATAACCGGACTCCACTGATTAACGCTACACCACGTTAACCAGTCACCACTGAACAACGTTACACCACGCTGACCAGTTTTTCCTGATCAACGCTACACCACATTGACCAAGCCACGCTGATGAACGTTACACCACGTCCACCAGGCGTCACTGATGAGCATTACACCACGCTCACCAGTCTCCACCGATTAGCGTTACACCACGCTAACCAGCCACCCCCGATCAATTCCACCATGTTGACCGGACTAAACACCTTCCACCACACCAGTTTCATAAAACCAGATTAATTACCTAAAGGTGAGACTAATCACGGTGAGTCTTGGCCAGTGTGCCCATAACTGCGGGTGCGGCTATTCGAATAGATTTACTCTAATCAGAGGTGTACAACTTTACTCACAAGACATAGCCCCACACATATTCCTGTGTGCCAGTGCATCACCACGATGCCCCATGAGAGGCTGTGACAAGACCATTCACAAAATCTCTCCCTAACCATCCACACCACGCTGAGGTTGCACCTGCCGACAGGGCACACCATATTGGCCAGGCTACCCCCCTTGTGCCATAGTGAATCCGAAAGCTAATCAACCCTACCCTGGGCCGACTCAACTCCATCCCGCTCACCCTCTTCTTCGGTGCCTAGGAGAGGGAGAAGAAACGCTTCAAGCCCAGGCGTTGCCCACGCTGGCTTGTGGAAAGTACGGGTAGTTGCCCAAGTGGTTCCCGTGAACCGGTCCTTAATTGCCATGGGTGTGACAAGCAAAACCATACACACACAGCCGACCATTTAGGTCTAAGTTTAGTAATTTAACATCAACCTATTCGAAATTCCATTTGCGCGACATTGAGTCGAATCATATGAAAAGGTAATATTTAAATCCCAAGTAAGCTATGTTGCTAAGCATGGCTAAGCATCCTAAGAATTGTAATCTAATCACATTATTACCAAAGCGACAAGGATTCAGGTTTCAAAACTATGGCAAAGTCCTAACAATGTATAGGTTATACCCATCCACATGAAATATTGAAATAATGTAGTTTATTTAAGTAAACAAAGCAATTTAGCAAAAAATAGGTACAAAGTGATCAAGGTAACAGTGCGACTTGGCTTGCTCCGGCTCGATGTACTTGGCAACGACCTCGTAATACATGGTAGGGTCACCAAGGTCGGATTCTATAACAAACAATGCACAAATAATTAAAAACAGTATATGTGGGCAATCAAACATGGGCTGAAAGTATTTTTAATGAATTCTTGGCATTTTTTTGGATATAATGAAATTTGAATGGGCTTAGTCGGAGTTCATATGAATTAGTTATGATTTATTGAAGTTTTACTGTGTCGATGCTTTGCACCGGCAATAATACTATGGGGGTACTCGGCGAACTGGAATTCGGTGGATTGCAGAGGAACACGAGGGAATTATACTGGTTCAGGCCCTCAAGGTGAGGTAATACCCTACGTCCAGTTGAGGTGTTATTCCTCTGAGGTGGATTTGTGATCGATGATCTCGGGTTGCCCTCATAGGGCGCCCTGCCTCCCTTTATATACTAGGGACAGGGTACATGGTTAAGGATCCCAGTCGGATACGACCAAGGGTTTCCTTATTAGAGATAGAATCCTAGCCGACTAAGGCTATGTTTCCTTATTGTTACAAGGTACAGCCTGCCGGGTGCTATTCATCTCTAATTACATGATCTGGCCCATCCTCTATCCGAGTGGCCCATGTGCTTGTAGTGAGGTACCCGGGCCCATGGCTCCCACAGTACCCCTGAGACCTTCAGTTGAGTCACAGCTGATGCCCGAAGTGCTCTTCCTCCACGGTGAAGGTTACCCGGAGTGCGATGCTCCCGAGTACTCTTTGTCCGAGTAAGCTTCCCGAGTCCTGCTTCACGTCAGCTGCAGCGAGGCTATGAAGGCTTCATGTAAATATATGAATAGTGTGCGCCGAATAGGCGCACCTATTAGTGTAGCCCCGACTTGTGCTTAATTGTGAAGACAATTAACATAAAGTCAAAGATCTTTAACCTGGAAGTCTTTCCCGAGTAGATTACTACTGGTATATGAGACTCTTCGGTATCATGTCAACCGGAATAGGAATTTATAGTCTTGCGAGTAGGAGGCTACTCGTATATAGGACTCTCACTTCATGTCAGTCGGAATGTGTGTTATAGTCTCGCCGAGTAGATACTACTCGTATATGGACTCGTCAGCGTCATGTCAGCTGGAAAGGGAGTGTTTATAGTCTTTCCCGAGTGGCGTCCCACCCAGAAATTAGACTCATCCGCATCATGTCAGCGGAATGATAAATTTATAGTCTCTCCCGAGTAGTGCACTACTCGAGAGTTAGACTCTTCAGCGTCATGTCGCTGGAATAATGTCGCTCATGGCAACTGATAGCCACACATGTTGGCCGAGTACCACTTTATGAAAAATAAATCCATCGCGTACGTTAGTGTACTCGAGAGAGATATCTGCATCCCCAATTTTAATGAAACCAGCTTGTGATCCTTGTAAGGAATATCCTCGAGACCTGTGGACAAGACAGATACCCAAACATATCTGTTTAGCATAAGCTCTCATGAAGCATATTTTTTACCCTCATCGATTCCTTGTGAGTAGCACCAGCGCTATTATTTCAACTCAGCCTGCGGGCGGTCCCACATGGAGCATTCTACTTGTAGGAACTCATATCTTGTCGCCAATACCAACTGTGTGGGCCTGGGTCCATCTATCAGTTCAGGCTATAAAAGGATGGGAGAGAGAAAAAGATTCCATCGTCTTCCCCAAAGCAACCAATCTCTTCATCTTCCACCTTCGCGCCTAGCTTTTCGCCTCCCGCCGGCTAGGGTAGCAGCAGCCGTTCCCCACCCGACTCGGCGATTTCAACCCTCTTCGTCTATTCCAAGCCCCCGATTTGCTTTCCCCCAAATCTCAACGCCTTCAGTCATGCCGAAGTTGACGAATCCTGCGGGTGCGCCAGAGTTCTTGGCCGATCTCGGATTGCGGCTCGTGTGAAGCTGAGACGGCTGGAGAGCGAGCTGAAGTGCCCAGCCAAGAAGTGATCCGGTTGCGGTCGCGAGGATGAGTCGAGCCCCAACCCCCGCCTGGTGAGACGGTAGTTTCGCCTCTTTCTTTGATCTGCTTGTGTCTTCCGTCGTCTGATTTCTTCCGCCGCATTCTTGATTTCTACGGGCTGAGTTGGTTGCATTAAATCCCAACTCGATCCTTCAGATCTCCATATTCGTTACCCTTTGCGAGTGCTTTCTGGGTGTTGACCCATTTCATCCTCTTCCGACACTTGTTCCATGTCAAGCCCCAGCCTTCCAAGAGTAATATCAGTGTGATTGGGGGGCTGTCTTCAACTAAGGAGTTATGGGAAGAAAACATAGGTATCGATTTGCCCTTGAAATCTCTCTGAAGGGCTGGCACAAGGAGTGGTTTTACTGTGCCAATCTAGCTCCTTCCTTGCCCCCGTTACTGGTATGCCGCCGGTGGGTGTTGCCAAGCTGGTCTTCGGAGCCAACCTTTGAAGAACTGGCCAGGCACACATATTGCTAACGAAGATAGATGACCTCAAGAGGCCGGCTTGACAGGGCCCTGGTGGCTCGTCGTTTCCTGACGAGGCGCGTCCAGCCGCTGAAGCTGAAGAAGTGCTTTCGGCTGGGCCTTCAGAGGTAAGCACGATCCCGACCGGAAGCAGCGAACAGCGGACAAGGGGGCAGTAACCGATACCTTGTTTGGCTACTTCTCAGAAGGGGTCGTTGCCACCGAAGATATAACCGCCGGTTGCTGCCTATAGCTTCATCCGGCCGCGGACTAAGTAACCTTGTACTTTCTTCTGTGGTGACGCCTGTGGAACGATGATTGTTCAACCTTGCGTTGATGGTATCTCGTTCGACTTGCTTGTAGTGGCATGAGGAATTTGATGAAGATTCTCGCCCATTGTCTGCGGTCGCGTCGAAGAAGAGGCCAAGGAGTCCCTCTGATACCCAACCCGACTCCAAGAGAGCGGGGAAGAGCCAATTTATATCGGGCGAGGGGGCCATGACAGCGCGTGCCGTGAGCGTAGCTTGAAGATAAAGGACACCGCTGCCACAACGCCTACGCGGTCGAGTCCCAGGCTGAGAGCAGCTGGCTTGGGCTCGACTTATCATGCCCAGTAACAGCGCCGCCAAGGGCCAACCAGAGCGGAGGCCGATTGGGCGAAGGAACCCGAACCAACCGTTGCCAGAGTCGAGGCCGACTCAGGCCGATATGCCTCTGCCGTCGACGGGACACCGTCCGGGGCAAGCGCGATGCCAGCGCTTCGCCGGGGAGCGGTACCTAGCAGGAGGCTGAAGTTTTCCAAGAGGTGCGCTACCCCGAGCATTCTGTATCGTCGTTATGTTGAAATACAGTCTTGATGTCTTGCTTCGTTGTGCAGGAAGCGGGCCGATATCGACCTCAAAAAGGTCGGCCCATCTGCCCCGCTTGATGAATCCACCCCAGCCGAGTCAGCAGCAGCGGGCACACCTGCTGTGCCGTGGCCAGCCCGGTTGCTGAAACCGAGTGGCTCCGACTACAGGGCCGCTACCGCCAGTCGACCGGGAGTGGCTGTTGAAGCTGAGGCCCCGGCCCCCGAGGCACCATACGTCGCGGAAGCGGGGGACGGATCCCCGAGCCGGTCCCCAATGTTAGGGAAGGCGATGCGAGGCCGGGACCCCGTCGCCTTCATGGTGTCGTCCACCGCCATCGTCGCCGTTGCCGCCGCCACCGGAGATCCCACATTTGACCTCGGATCGAAGCTCCCCCACGCGTGATGCCCCGGACCTTCTCTGGACCACTCGCGACGGCACTATGAAGAGCTTCAGACTTGATGAAATCGTCGCAAGGATGAGAGCGCGAGGAGCCTGCTTCGTGCCGCCATCAACGGGTCCCAAGGGTCGCGTATGATTCTGTAGTGAAGCTCCAGCAATCTTCTGTCTTGATGTTTGACTCTGGTCGTCGGTTTGTTCCTTGTCCTGAGCAGAAGCCTCGTTGACCGCAATGAGGCGATGACAGAGATCCTAGTCGAGATGGCTCCCCATCTCGCGGAATTAACAACAGCTCCGGGCATTGAAGGCCGAGATGGAGCGCGTCACACGAGTAGAGGAGCCTGGCTGAAGAGCGGCGCTGATCAGCTCAAGGGCTAGACATGGGCCTTAGCCTGAGAAGGTCAGAGTGTAAAATCCTCGAGCATATCTCCCCGACTGGACCGTTGGTGTAATCATCCAGTTACGTCGATCCGACTGCTTGTGGTGTCATGACTGCGTGATTGAGCTTTGGCTAATCTGTGGTGCAGAACCTCGAAGCGGAGAGGGAGTCGCAGCTGAAGGAGGCCGAAGAAGCCAAGGCCGAGCTTGAAAGAGTCAAGCCGACCTGACAAAAGCCAATACCGAGCTTGACCGGAGAAGTCCGAGTTGAGAAGGCCGTCGTCGAGCTCGGTAAGGAGAAGGCCGAACTGGAGAAGACCGTCGGCCGGGTGGAGGCCGACTACGAAGTAAGTCCTCAAACCGACTGTGATCTCAGCCAATACATTATTCACCCTGTGTGTAGCCGATCCTGACAAGCACACTTGCCGGCCGATCTGGGCAGGCATGAGAAGCCAACGTCCAGGCCCAAGTACCGGTTCTACACAGGAGATAAGGTCAATTCGGGAGTCACGGGAGGCCCTCGTCGGGTCCGTGAAGGGGCTCCTTGACCTTGTGGATCCCCGCTCAGTGGGACCAGCTGTAGCAGAATTCCTCAAATAATGGCGTCTCGAGGATGCGCCGAGTGCCCTGAAAAGGTACTCAGACGAGCGGGTTGCGCCGGCGTGGCCCAGACCCTAGCAATGACCAAGTCATCTACCCGAGGCGACATTGAGGGCCATCGGGGAGGGATTTTCCGAGGAGACGACGCCCGAGGAAGCGCTGAGCTGATCTCACAGGCGAAGCCGACTGCTAAGCGATTACCCGAGACCTGGGTCTTAAAGGCAATAATTTTGTAGTCGGTGTATACATATGCTTTCATATACGATCATGTGTGAATATATGTGTCGTGGCCGCCAAACTTATTATTCGGTTGTCATTAAGCTTTACCCGACCATTAGCAAGCACCGAGTTAGTTCGATAGAACTTGATAAAAATCGATTCAGAGGAAGATGCTATACTCGGGCGAACGCATCAGTCGTGGCAAGGCTTCATAACCGAGGTGAGATAAGCTTGTATGTTATTGACAGAACACATATATACATGCAGCCCCCGACTCACTACTCGATTGAACAAGCGGCGTAGTGAGTCAGGAAAAACTGTACACATGGAAAAAGTAAGACTCAGGTATAGAAAGACGTAGCTGTTCTATATTCCATGAGTTGGTGATGAGTACGCCGTCTTTGGTCTTTCAGTCGTAGGCGCCTGGCCGCGTGACCTCGGCTATAATGAACGGCCCTTCCCAGATGGGGATAGTTTTATGCCTGTCCTTGTGGTTTGTATCTTCCTTAGAACGAGATCCCCGACCAAGAAGGCGCGGCCACGACATGCGATTGGTGTAGCGACGCAGGCCTGAAGATATCATTGCCGACTGGATTGTTGCGGCGTCTCTTGCTTCTTCCAGCTGATCTAAGTCGATCAGTCGGGTGCTGTTGGAATCGTCTTCGGAGTAAGCCCGGACTCGCGGAGAGCCGAACTGTATCTCAGTCGGTAGCATGGCCTCAGTACCGTAGACCAGGAAGAAAGGATTGCCCTGTTGCCGACTAACCGTGGTTCTGAGAGACCAGAGAACGGATGGTAGTTCTTGTAGCCCCACCGACCCGCATATGTTGTAGTCGGTCGTATATCCTGGCCTTGATGCCTTGTAAGACCATGCCGTTGGCTCGCTCAACCTGCCCGTTGCTCCGTGGGTGTGCCACAGACGCGTAGCAGATCTTGATGCCGAGGTCGTCGCAGAAATCTTGGAATAGCCTGCCGCGAACTGAGTGCCGTTGTCGTTATGATGCGGTTAGGACCCCAAACCGGTATAGTATACTCTAGATGAAGTCCTTTGCTCGTGCCGCTGTGATTGTTGCGACAGTTTAGCCTCAATCCACTTGTGAATTATCCACTGCGACGAATAAAATGTGAGAACCTCCTGGCGCTTTCTTGAATGGCCGCGACCATGTCGAGCCCCCATACTGGCGAATGGCCAAGATATGGGATAGTTTTTGAAAGTCCTGGGCGGGAAGATTTGTCTGTCTTGCGAAGAACTGCAACCTCGCACTTTGCGAACGAATCTTTTGGCGTCTGTGACTGCGGTGGCCCAGAATCCTGCCGGTAAGCTTTCCGACTAACGCCTGGATGCAGCGGTGGTTGCACATATGCCCGAGTGGATGAATCCAGGATCTGCTTGCCTTCCTCGTGGTGACACATGCATGAGTACACCGGATGCCGCTCCTTCGGTACAGGTCTTCTCCGACTAGCAGGAGTTTTTGCTTCGCACGCTTGATTTGCTTCGCTTGATTGCGACTTCTTGGGAGTTCATCTCAGAGAGGCATTTGAGAACAGGACCCCTCCAGTCTTGACATATGTGCAGCACTTCGTCAGTGGTTCGGGTAGCTCGTCCACCTCCCGACTGCTCTCTTGGCCCGGTTTTCTTGCTACGCATGGCTCCATAAGTTGCTCGACAAAGATTCCAGTCGGGACGCTTCTCGCTTGGATCCCATGTTTGCCAGCTCATCGGCCGCGTCGTTATGTTATTGACGCAAGACGTGGGTTGATTTCCAGCCGTCGACACTTGTTTTCCAACTGCGGACCTCCTACAGATGCCGCCATTGTGTCGTCGAGACAGGTCCAGTCTTTCATGACATTGGGTTGACCACGAGTTGGGAGTCTCCGCGCACAACCAGTCGACGTATGCCGTAGTGATATGGCGATGCGGAGTCCCGTGAACAAGAGCCTCGTACTCGGGTGGCGACTCAGATGTGAAGCCGGGAAGTGGATTTGTAGTACGTACTTCAACTTTTCGCCAGTGGGGGATGTCAGTATGACTCTCAGCCCGGCACCGCCGCATCCGTAGGGAACCGTCGAAGTACATTGTCCATACTCTATCTTGTTGTTGTGTTGGGAGTTGAAACTTCTGTCCACGGCCACGAAGTCGGCTAGAGCTTGAGATTTGATAGCTGGTCCGTGGCTGAAGGTGATGTCAAACGCCATCAACTCGAGTGCCATTTAGCGATCCGGCCGGTGGCCTCGCGATTATGAAGGACATCCCGAGTAAGCTGTGACCACCGTGACTTGATGTGCTTGAAAGTAGTGCACCAGCTTTCCGGACTGATGATGAGTGGCCCGTATAGGCAGCTTCTGGACCTGCGCGGTATCTTGTTTTTGGAGTCGGCAAGACTCGCTGACAAAGTAGATTGGCCGTTGAATTTTTTTTGAAGATGACCCTGTTCAGATCGTTCCACTACCAGCACCCTGCTGACTACCTGTGTTGTTGCGCCAGATAAAGCATTATGGTTCCTGGGCAGGGGTGACGCTAGCAGGTATGTGAGGAATTTTTTGAAGTCTTCGAAGGCTGCATGGGCTTCTCCACTGAAAGGTGTCCGCCTTTTGAGGAGCTTGAAGAAGGGCATGCCCCGTTCGCCAGTCGGGAGATAAACCGACTGATGTGTCCGCCATGCAGTCCTGTCAGCTTCTGGTTATGTCTTTGATGGTTGGGGGCGCCATGTTCATGATGGCGTTGACCTTTCTCCGGTTAGCCTCGAATGCGCGGTGCGAGACGATGAAGCGAGTAACTTCCCAGACCACCCCGAAGTGCACTGTCCGGGTTCAACTTCATCTTGAATCTTCGAAGGTTTTGGAAGGTTTCTTCAAGTCGGCAATGAGGTCTTGTCTGGATTTAGACTTGACACCACATCTCGACTAGGCTTCCACGTTGCGCACCGATCTGAGTGTGCAGACACCGCTGAATAGCCCTTTGGTAGGTTGCGCCTGTTTTTCAGACCGAACGGCATTGTGATATAGCAATACGCTCCAAACGGCGTGATGAAAGATGTCTTTAAATAGTCTTGTTTCCTTCAAAGCTAATTTGATGATAGCCCGAATAACAGTCGAGAAAACTGAGTAGGTCGCACCCCGCCGTGGAGTCGACCACCTGATCTATCCCTGGAAGACCAATGGTCCTTGGGGCACGCTTTTTGAGGTCGTTGAGTCGATGCACATGCGCCATTTACCGTTTTTCTTCCGGACCAGGACTGGGTGGCCAGCCAGTCCCGGGTGTAGACTTCCTGATGAAGCGGCTGCGAGGAGCTTTATTTCCTCCCGGATAGCATCCTTGCGTCTTGGCGAAGCGCCGCCAGCCGTTGTTTGACCGGCTTGGCGTCCCTGGCTTTACGTAGTAGGGCGTGCTCGATCACCTCCCTTGGTACGCCCGGCATGTCGGACGGTTTTCCACACGAAGATATCTTTGTTGGCTTGGAGGAAGGTGACGAGCGCGTCTTCCTATTTGGGGTCGAGTCCGGTCCCGACTAAGGCAGTCTTGGAGGGTCGGAAGGGTCCAGGGGATCTTCTTCGTGTCAGAGTCCGCTGAAATTCCCGACTTCGCTGCTTTTTTCGCCGGAACTGGATCTTGATCGACTTCAGATGTAGCGGCTTGCCGAATGCTGTCGCGCCCGACTGCCGCTTCTTGTGTTTGAGCCAGCTCGCAGCTCTCCTTGTCGCAGGTGAAGGCTTGCTTAGCGTCGCTGCGGAGGGAGAGGACTCCTGCTGGCCCGGGCATCTTCAGTACCATGTATGTGTAGTGCGGAATCGCCATGAACTTGGCGAGGGCCGGTCGTCCGAGTATCGCGTGATACGCGGTCTCGAAGTCGGCGACCTCGAAGGAGATGTTTTCCATGCGAAAGTTGTCCCGCGTGCCGAAGGTCACCGGCAAGGTTATCTGCCCGAGTGGGGTTGATGACAAGCCGGGGATTATCCCATGGAAGGGCGCGGTGCTCGGCCGTAGTTCTGAACGAGGAATTCTCATCTCGTCCAAAGTCTTGGCGAACAGGATGTTGAGCGCACTGCCTCCGTCGATGAGGGTTTTCTTCAGCCTAATATTTTTGACGACCGGATCAGGATGAGTGGGTATCGTCCCGGGTGGGAAACCCGATCTGGGTGATCCGCGCGGTTGAAGGTGATAGCCATCTCTGACCAGCGCAAGTATTGGGGGGCATCCGTTGTGGAGACCGCGTTAATGTCCGCGCTGATAGCTCTGCTTGCGCTTGGATTCGTACGCGAGTGGCCCCCGAAGATGTGGTTGAGTTCGGCTTGGGGTCCTGGAAGTCGTCAGCCGGACCCGAGTCTGGCTTGTCCTTGTCCTTGTCGCCGACGGCAGATGATGAAGCCTGCTCGGAGGCAAACTTCTTGAGCATGTGGCAGTCTTTGGCTGCGTGCCGGCCTTGGGGTGAAAGGGGCAAGGCCCGCTCATGACTTTCTGGTAGTCGTTGTTCCGCTGGGCCGTGACCGACTGCGCTCCATGTTAGCCACCTCGTTGTCGAAACTTCCGCTTGCGGCTGCCAGGCTTGTTCTGAGGCTGCTCGTTGTCGGCTTTTGCCCTGTTGTCTTTTTGTCGGGGCTCCTTCTTCTCGTCGAAGGCCTCTGCGACGGCTTCAGCTGAGTCGGCGTACTTGTTGGCCATGTCGAGAGAGTCCGGACGGTGGAAGGTGGCTTTCGAGTGAACTTCGCGATGAGCGGGGCGTCTTTTACTCCCTTGCGGAAGGCGGCGATGACGACCTCGTCTTTGAATGTTTGGGATTTGATTGCGCTTCTCGGAAAACCTTTTGATGAATTCCCGTAGAGACTCGTTCTTTTTCTGATGCAGTTGGTAGAGGTCGTGCTCGGAAGCCGGTCTCTCGTAGGTCCCCTGGAAGTTTGCGATGAACCGCTTCCCTGAGTTGTCCCCAGGAACCGATCGACCGCCTTGGGAGGCCTGTCAGCCATGTCCTCGCCGAGTCGGATAACGCGACTGGGAGGTAGTTAGCCATGGCTCTGCTGTCGCCCCCAGCAGCTTGAACTGCTAGGACGTAAACGGTGAGCCAGGACTCTGGGTTGGTCTTGCCGTCGTACTTTTCAATCCCGTAGGCTTAAAGCCGACTGGCCATCGGACGTCCTGTAACTCCCGAGTAAAGGCTGGGATGCCTTCATTATCGTGAGGACTCGGGCTTCGGTTTTGGCGGTGTAGTCGCTCGTAGTGGAGACCGAAGCGCTCGTGTTCGTCCTCCAGTCGGCGGCGTTCATCCTCTTCGCGCTCTTCGCGCCGGGCATTTATAGTGTGGCGAAGATCGCGTTGTAACCGCGATCGGAGGTCTTGATCGTGTCGGCGGTCGTATTGGTGACGCCGCCGGTTGTCGTAGTTGGTATTGCCGAGTGTTGTTTGGCGGGATTCTTCATGCTGCCGGGTGGAGCCGGCTGCCCGTCGTCGTGCTGATGCAGATGACTCCGCCGCTGGAGAGCCCGTTCAACGGGTCGGTACGTGAGTGTTGCCTGACTGTTCTTGCTGCTGGCAGGCGGCAGCAGTAATCATCGCCTTGATCTTGGCGATGGTTTGTGTGTGGCCTGATGGTCCGGCCCAAACTGGAGCGTGTCCAGCAGAGTTGCGGCGGCCACGACGTTCTGTTGTGGCGTGACGAAGACATCGTGGTCGCCGACTTTGGTTCGGAGGATCTGCTGCTGGGCGGCTCGCCCAGCTTGTCGAAGCCCGTCATTGCGAGCTTGTCGGTTGGCCTCCTCTTGTTGCACTCGGCGCGCCTCCTCATGCTGCTCCTCTTGCAGTCGGCGCACCTCGGAAGGTGGTGTTGAAGCCATGAAGATCTCGCGGGGGAGGAGGAAGCTTGCCAAGGTGGAGTCCGAGTTGATGCTCGAACCACCATCCGACTTAGTGTCGGACTCCGAGTAGTTTATCGGAGTTAGGACGACTCCGACCTCCCTAGATCCAATCTGAAACGGTTCATGACCGTGTCCGAACTGAATCGCTGGAGGTCGGGTCTGCTGCGCGGGTTGTGGATGCACAGCGTCGCCGAATCCGTACGGGAGATTGACGATCTCTCCCCCTCTTGGCCCTAACCCGCGCTGGCTCAAGGCCTAGCGCGAGTCGGACGCCGAGGGAGAGAGTTGTCCCGATGTCCGGCGACGTGAGGGACTGTCGTAGTAGATCGTCGAAAGAGATGGTGACGTCCCTGGGGCCGACTGGCACAACGCCGGCTGGCTCTTCGGCTGGCGAGATCGGATCTGCCTCAGCCAAAGAAAGGTTGCCGAGTTGATCGGCGACGAAATCAAGGCTCCCGAAGGTGATGGTGTCTCCGTTGGAAAACTTGTTGCTCCTGACTCCGTTGATGGGATCCATCGAATCTGTTGATGAAGAACTCGCCGGGCCCCTACCTGGCGCGCCAACTGTCGATGCTTTGCACCGGCAATAATACTATGGGGGTACTCGGCGAACTGGAATTCGGTGGATTGCAGAGGAACACGAGGGAATTATACTGGTTCAGGCCCTCAAGGTGAGGTAATACCCTACGTCCAGTTGAGGTGTTATTCCTCTGAGGTGGATTTGTGATCGATGATCTCGGGTTGCCCTCATAGGGCGCCCTGCCTCCCTTTATATACTAGGGGACAGGGGTACATGGTAAGGATCCCAGTCGGATACGACCAAGGGATTTCCTTATTAGAGATAGAATCCTATCCGACTAAGGCTATGTTTCCTTATTGTACAAGGTACAGCCTGCCGGGTGCTATCTTATCTCTAATTACATGATCTGGCCCATCCTCTATCGAGTGGCCATATGCTTGTCATGAGGTACCCGGGCCCATGGCACCCACATCTTGATGCTGGCTTGGTAGCTATTATTATAAGAGAATTTGGCGTAGGGTAGGCAAAGGTCCTATGTCCCTACGAAGTCTAGGGCACATGCTCTTAACATGTCTTCCAGAATCTGGTTTACTTTTTTGGTTTGGCCGTCTGTTTGAGGGTGATATGCGGTACTAAAGTTGAGATGGGTTCCCAGGGCTTCATGTAGTCGTTCCCAAAACCTTGAGGTAAACTGGGTACCTCGATCTAACACAATCTTTTTGGGAACTCCGTGCTGGCATACTATTCTGGTCATATACAATTCTGCTAGTTTCTTTCATGTGTAGGTGGTCTTAACGGGAATGAAGTGGGCTACCTTGGTAAGTCAATCTACGACCACCCAAATTGAGTCGTACCCGTTGGGCGTCCTTAGTAGGCCAGTTATAAAATCTATTCCGATTTTTTTCCACTTCCATTCGAGAATTTTCAAGGGTTGTAGTAGTCCTACGGATTTCTGGTGTTCCACTTTCACCCTTTGGCAGGTATCTCACATGACGACATATTCGGTGACATCTCGCTTCATCCCAGACCACCAATAATGCTGTTTAAGGTCTTGGTACATCTTCGTACTGCCAGGATGTATGGAGTATGCGGATTCGTGGGCTTCCTTGAGGATAAGATTCCTTAGTTCCTTGTTGTTGGGCATACATATTCTCTTTCACTCCATAGGGTTCCTTGTTCATTCTATCGAGAATCCAGGGGCCTTGTCTTTGGGGATATTCTCCTTAATGGCCTTGATTTCTTCATCTTCTTTCTAGGCTTCTCGTATTAGACTTTCTAGGGTAGGTTGGACTACTAGAGTGGAGAGTGTTCCTTTGTTTACCATGGTTATTCGGAATTTTCTGAGCTCGTGGCATAATTCTAGTCGAGGCGGTCGTACCAAGGCGGGGTTGCAATAGCTTTTCCAACTTAGGGCATTGGCCACTACATTGGCCTTTCCAGGGTGGTAGTGTATTCCTAGGTCGTAATCCTTCAATAATTCTAGCCATCTTCTTTGTCGTAAGTTGAGCTCAGTCTAGGTGAATATGTATTTTAGACTTTTATGATCGGTGTATACTTCACACCGATTGCCGATCAAGTAGTGCCTCCATATCTTTAAGGCATGTATAACGGCAGCGAGTTCCAAGTCGTGAGTTGGGTAGTTCATCTCGTGTGGCGCAATTGTCTAGAGGCATAGGCTACTACTTTTCCTTCTTGCATTAGTACGCATCCGAGCCCTTGCCGAGAGGCATCACAATATATTTCGAAATCCTTCTGGATATCGGGCAAGGTTAGGACAGGGGTGGTGGTCAACCTTCTTTTTAGTTCTTGGAAGCTTTTCTCACAAGCTTCTGTCCATTCAAACTTCTTTTCCTTCTTTAGTAACTCGGTCATAGGCTTTGCTATCTTAGAGTATCCTTCGATAAATCTTCGGTAGTATCCGACTAAGCCTAAAAAGCTTTTGATTTCAGTGACCGAGGCTGGGGATTTCCAAGCAAGGACGGTCTCGATCTTACTTGGGTCTACTTCTACTCCTTGGGCTCAGATGACGGGCCCTAGAAAGGCCACTCGATTCAGCCAGAACTCGCACTTTGAGAATTTGGCGTACAACTGGTGTCCTCTTAATTTCCCTAGGACCAGTCTCAGGTGCTCGACATGTTCTTGCTTGTCCTTGGAGTAGATGAGGATATCATCTATAAACACCATGACGAACTTGTCGAGGTACTCCATGAATATCTTATTCATCAGGTTCATGAAGTAGGCTGGGGCATTGGTGAGTCTGAACGACATAACCGTATACTCGTACAGGCCATATCGTGTGGAGAAGGCAGTTTTGGGTATATCTTGTGGCCTAATCTTCAATTGATGGTATCCGGTTCTCAAATCTATTTTAGAGAACACGGCGGCTCCTTTGAGTTGATCAAACAAGTCGTCGATCCGAGGTAACAGGTACTTGTTCTTTATGGTTACCTCGTTCAAGGCTCGATAATCTACGCACATCCGTTGAGTTCCATCCTTTTTCTTAACCAGGAGCACTAGGGCTCCCCATGGGGATGTGCTTCGTTTGACGAAACTTTTAGCCTCTAATTCTTCTATTTGTTTCTTAACTTTGGCCAGTTCATTTGCGGCCATTCGGTATGGTCGCTTGGATATAGGTGCGGTTCCTGGCGCCAATTCAATGGAAAACTCTATTTCCCGATCTAGTGGCATCCCAGGGAGTTCCTCCGGGAACACAACGGGGTACTCACTTACGACGGGCACACTTTCCAAGCTGGTAGCCTGAAGGCTAGTCAGAATTGGTCGGGTCTTTTAGGTTCTTGAAGGGGTAAACTTTACTTCTTGCCCATTGGGTCCTTGTAGGGTTATGGTTTTATCGGCACAGTCTATTTGTCCTTGGTGTTCAGCCAACCAGTCCATTTCTAGGATCAAGTCTAATTCTTAGGATTTTAGGATGATGGGGCTGGCTAGGAATCGAACCCCTTCTATTTCCAGGGTTACTTTTGGGCACGATAGATCCGACTTCATCTCCCTTCCTAGGAAGTGTACAATCATCGGTACCCTCAAGTCTCGGGTTTCCCAACCATTTTTGTTCACCAAAGCCCAAGAGATGAACGAATGGGAAGCTCCTGAATCAAACAAAATGATTGTGGGTACGGAGTTAAGGAGAAACATACCCATGATCACGTTTGGGGCTTCCTGAGCTGTATCTTCCTGGATGTGGTTCACTCGGCCCCTTCCAAAGGCCAGAGTCGTACGATAAGCTTGCCCGCTGACTTGTGGAGTAGTCCTTCCTGGTGCAGGTGCAGGAGCTCTAGCAGTACTGACGTTGGATCGTGTTGGTGCGGTAGCCTCCTTGTTCTTAGGGCAATCCTTGGAATAATACCCATAGTCATGACAGGCATAGCACCTTATTCCAGCAAGATTAGCAGGGTTTCTTGGCTAGGTACTGGTTGGGGCAGGGTTACTTCCCATGGAGCCTGAGGTGAAGCTACTTGGTCGAGGTTGTTGTGGCATTGGTGGGCGGGGTGTGCACCTAGTGGGTCGACTGTATTGTGGGACAGCCGGACAATATTGGGTTGGCTGAGTCATTCTCGGTCGTTGCCCACCACGAGGGTTTAATCCGGAATGAGCCATCTTTCTCTTCTGATAGTCATCGGCTTCCTTGCGGGTGTCTTCCACCATTAAGGCCTTGTTAATCATTTGCTGGAACGTGGGGAAATCATGACTTATAAGCTGAATCTGTATTCCCGCGTTCATGCCCTTAAGGAACTGTCGGATCTTCTTTTTATCCGTGTTTACCTCTTCTGTAGCGTACCAAGCCAACTTATTGAAATGGTTCAAGTACTCGTTTATGCTCGAGGATCCCTATTTGAGTTGCTCAAACTCAACTTTCTTTATGTCAATAATGCTTTCGAGCACGTAGGTTGCCTGAAAGGCGATTGCGAACTCATCCCACGTGATGGTCGAGGAATCCTCATGGGCGGCGCAATAGTTATCCCACCAATCCGCGGCAGGTCCCCTTAGGTGGTGTGCCGTGAATAGCCTTTTCTCGATGGGAGTGCACTGTATCAAGTTAAGTTTTCGTGCTACGTCTTTAAGCCAATCATCGGCTTCTATTGGTTCAGTGGTTTGGGAAAATTCCAGAGGACGGGATCGGAGAACTTCGTAGTTTGCCCTTCCATTTGGTGGAGCTTGTGGGGCTTGCTGAGGATTCTGTTGGAGTATGGCTAGACTCTGAGCTATGCCATGTAGAATTTGCGTTTGGATAGCTAGGATTTGATGTGGGTCTATGTTTAGTGATGGGGGTAGAGGTAAGTCTTGTTGGACTGGGTCGGGGTGAGGGGGCGAGTTCACGTTGGTTTCAGGCCTTTGTTCTTGATCTTGTGGGTTATTTCCTCGGTTCCGAACTAGTACTTGGTTATCCTCATATCCATATCGGGTTGGAGTACGCCTTTGTCGTTGGTTGCAGCGAGCCATCTATAGGAAAGAAGGGAGGAGGATAATGAGGAAAGGAGTAAGGAAGAAGGAAAGAGGCACACAAGTACAAACTAATTTTAAAACATAGGTACTTTATTTATATACAAGAGGGGTGGCCAAGTAGCATGGATTGGACGCATACCATACAAGATACGGACTACCATACGTAACACACACACCACTATTCACCACGACTCCTAAGGAGTTGGCGACGAAACAAAAGGTCTGACACCCACTATTTACATCCTACTACCATACACTGCTGCTGCTCTACTCCTGCTCCTCGCTCTCGATCATCATACGCTCAGAAGGGTCCTCCTCCTCGGACGGGACAAGAAGGTGGGAGGACGGTGGTACAGGAGCAACCGTCAATGGAACGGCTGGGATAGGGGCAGGGGCTGGTGCGGGGGCGTCGGCTGGAGTAGTAGTGGTGGCTGGGGTAGTGTCACACCCAAAATTTCCATCCAAAATTCTGGAGTTTTTCTTGTGTGTAAAAATCCTTGTCCAGGAATCAACCGAGACACACATGACATAATGATAAAGCAAAGTCATTGTTTACATAGCAATAAATATTTATTCAGATGCGAATGGACCTCGTCAAAATAATAAAATGTCTTAATAGCGTAAAACTAAGATAGCATGACGAACCCTCTCCACGAAGCTTGACCAGGAGTCCCGCTTAATCCTCCAAGCAGTCACTCCTCGCTGGAGTGTAACTCCTCTGAATGATGATGTTGATTGCAAGGTGAGTACAATAAAATACTCCCGCAAGCTACATTAGCAAATATGCAAGTGCACCAGATGAACAAAGGATAGCATAATATGGCTCAAAGTTGCATAAAAGCGTTTATGAACAAGTAAGAGAGTAAATAAGACAGTAGTTAATAAACATTATTGATCAACACTATACCGCTCATCAAAACGGTATAGGCCCAACCACTCCAACCTGGAGCTAAACATATTCCACTAATTAACAGTCAAGTTTAAGTAAAGTGGGAGTAATCACAGAAAACATTGCTAGGCTCGCCCTTAACCGTGGGCACGGCTATTCGAATAGTTTTACTCTGGCCAGAGTTGTACCAATTTACCCACAAGACACAACTCCAGAACACATCACTGTGCGCCTTGATACCACCACGGTACCTCAGAAAGGAATTGTGACAGGATTATCCATGTGAACTCACACAATAGGAGGGCCCTCCCGCGAACCTCAGGTCTCCGGAGGGTGATCAAGTACCTTCCCGCAAGACGGCCCGATGCCCAAAGCATGGTCTTATTGTCACTGCCATGTGTGGACTTATGCCAGCCACAAACACGCCTTGGAGCCTCCTATTGAACTCGGCACACTTCAAACTCCTGTTATCCCATTCTAGCTTGTGGTTAGCACGAGTGTTGCTTTGCAACAAGTAGTCTATGAACCGGTCCTTAACTGTCACGAGCACCACAGCAACATTCACAACCCTGGTGCTCGCACCCACCTTTTACTCAAGTTTTAGTGCACCATTAAATTGTCCTAGCACGACATAGTCGGAAATGAAATCATCATTTCATGTGAACCAGATATTATAATCAAGTTAATGTTACAGCCCCGAAGTTATTCTATAGTTTGCTGGGCAGAGCTAAGCAGAATCCTAGAGTTATTCTAGCTAACCAGTAAATAAAGCTAGCTAGTCAAAATTATCCCATAGGTACAATGTCCATTAATCAAGTCAAAAGGGCCATAAATAAGGATTAGGGTTTCCCTTTACCGATAACATTCCAAACTAAATGCAAAGTTGAAGGAAAAACATAGCTTTAATCGTAGGAACAATATGCTCAAAAGGATGGAGGAATCTGCGTGACTTGCCTTGCTGCTCCTCACAAGCCTCGAAATTCTCCTCGAGAAATAGCGTCTCTTCCTGAACGTTAGTGGCTATAAGCAATAAACAAAACAAGCAAAAACAGCACATCAACACATATAAACAGTACAATATTATATTTTTAATGGATAGATCTTGATTTTTAAAGAAATTAGAGACTTGAACAACCTTAATCCGAGTTCGTATGAATTAGTTATGATTTTTAGAACTTTTAATCCTTTTATAGCCTATTTAAAAGAATTAATCCGATTTATTGCGTCATTACTGAATTAATTTAATTTTGGGAAAAGGGATTTATGACGTCACTGGAGAGAGAAGGCTCTCGGCTGACCAGTGGGGCCCACTGTCAGCGAGAGGGAGAAGTCTGGTCCATGGTGGACCAGATCTACCAAGGTCCATGAGGGGATCTGACGATTAAGGTTTCTAGGGTTTTGATCGGACGGCCGAGATTTATCCACGTTTTATGATAGATCGGAAGGCTAAGATTTTATCCCACGGTGATCGGATGGATGGGATATAACCGAGGAGATCCGACGGTCGAGATTTAGCCCGATTGGATCGGCTAACGGCGCGGCGGTGGCGCCGAGCTGGCGCCTACACGGCAACCACGTCGGCGGCCACGTCGGCAACAACGACGGTGGCGGCACTGAACCCGATGGTCGATGGCGATCGGCGGTGCGGCGGCACGCCAACTCCAACGGTGACTTAAGGCGACGGCGGCATGCAACCGAGGCTTGGCGACGGTGGCGGAGCAAGCTCGGGACGCGGGGAGGTGGCTAGGGCTAGCTAGAGTTCAATCTAAAGCACAGAAATGATCCTAGGGGTCTCGAGGTCGCTATTTAACGCGGAGAGGAGCGGACTTCGGCTCGGGCTCGATGGATTTTGCGGCGGCGACGGATTAGGGATAGGAAACCGACTCGGTAAGCTTCGGGTCTCCGTTTCATGCGCGATTGGGCTCCGGTTTCTTGGGGATTAGGTTGAGGAGGATAGGGGCTCTATTTTCCCCCAACTAATTTGGAGAGATCGAGGCCGAGGCGCTCGGATTCCACGGGATTTACAGCGGCGGCGCTTGGGTGCGAACAGTACTCCCGAGCGGGAGGTTGATGACGACCCGACAGGTGGGCCCCACCTGTCAGCGACCGAGGACAACGCGAGCGGCCACACGCGCGCGAGGGGGATTGGGTTAGTGCACAGTAATGGGCCAAAAATGGCTCAGAGACTGTGGAGGGGATTTTAATCCTTTTTCTTTTGTTTTAATACTGTGAAGCTTATTTAGTTTACCAAAAATAATTCCCCTTATCAATTAATTCCCAGAAAATTTCAAAAATTAGGTAATTAAGCAAGGAATTTTATAAAATTATTTTCAAGCTTATTTTGCTTTAGATTTTTCCCTGATTTTATTCTTTTCACTCCTTGAGGCTTTTAATTTAGTTTCTAAAATTTCCTTTTTCACAATATTTTGTATATGGATAATTTTCGGGTGTTACAAACCTACCCCCCTTAAACAGAATCTCGTCCCGAGATTTGAGAGATCAGGCGAAGAGGTGCGGGTGAGCAGATTTCAATTCATCTTCGTGTTCCCATGTTGCTTTGTCTTCCGAGTGATTACTCCATTGAACTTTGCAAAAATCTTATCACCCGATTCCGAGTATTCCTTTCACTAGTCTCTAGGATACGAATAGGCTTCTCGCCATAGGTCAAATCTTCATGAATCTCGATCTGTTCTGGGTCAGCTTCTTCAACTGGTACTCGTAAACACTTCTTCAACTGAGACACATGGAAGACATCATGTACCCCCGTCAGGGTGGGAGGCAACTCTAGTTGATAAGTAACTTCTCCTTTCCGTCCTAGTATCTTGTAAGGTCCCACGTAACGTGGTGCCAACTTTCTTTTTGTCTAGAATCGGTGTACTCCCTGGAGTGGCGTGACTCGTAAATACACATAGTCACCTTCCTCGAAACTAAGATCCCTTCTGCGGTTATCCGCATAGCTCTTCTAACAAGACTGGGCTACTCGAAGTCGTTCTTGTATGACCTTCACTTTTTCTCCCGCTTTTCGTAAGATATCTGTCCCGTATACCTGTCATTCTCTCGTCTGATCCCAAAACAGGGGCGTGCGGCATTTCCGTCCGTATAAAGCCTCGAACGGGACCATCTTCAGACTTGCCTGGTGTCGGAGGATGAAACCTCGATGGCGGGAGGTCTGGAGACCCCCCTTTGAGATTCGGCCAGGGGAGTAGTTCTCAGGTGAATGCGGCGTCCGGTGGAAGAAGGGTTGAACGATGGAAGAAGGGATGGCACACAAGGGACAGGAGGATTTAGACAGGTTCAGGCCGCTCGGAAGCGTAATACCCTACTCCTGTGTGTATGTCTATGTGGAGATGAAATGGTTTTGAGTTGCCGCTACAGTGTGTTCTTCCCAGGCAGCTCGGGCCCTGGAAGCTCTTTCTGGGAGCTATCTGAGTTGTGTTCGTTGCCTAGCTCCAAGTCTAACGCCCGAACTCCCCCCCTGAGAATGGGGCACGGATCCTCCTTTTATAAGTAAAGGGGAGTCCACAGTGCCAGTACACGGAGAGAGAGATATTCTGATGAGTTCTCCTGTTGCCACGTCCGCCTGCGACGCCCACGCCGGAGTTGCCGGAGTTGGAGGAACGTCCAGTCACTCACGCCCGCCTGCTGTGCCCATGCCGGAGAGGTCTGCTGCAGTCGGCCTGGAGTCATCGAGACGTGAGGATATGACAGGATGTGATGGAGCATGCTGCCGAAGTACAAGAGTCTCTGACTGCTTGGACTTCGGCGCACGCCCTCGCCACAAAAGTCAACAGGCTTCTGACAGCACATCGGGTGTCCACAGGGGGCCATGACGAGGCCGCCCCACGGTGCAGAGCAGGCGACAGAGGCGACAGGCCTGTTTGCCTCGTCATTAACTGTAGGTAGTTGGGAGCTGGTGCGCTCAAGTCAACCTCGTGCCCGGCGCGGAGTGCTCTCTGAGTCCTCCGCGCGCGCAAGGTGCCCGCGCCGGTCGGCGCCCGGGCCGAGGCAGTCGGCACCCGGGACCGAGACTGAGGGAAGTCGGCGTTGGCACCCGGGACCAGGACAGTCGGCTCCCGGACCGAGGGCCATGGCGGTCGGCACCCGAGGGCCGAGGCGTCGCACCCGGGGCCAGGACCGAGGAAGCCGGCGTCGCACCCGGGACCGAGACAGTCGGCTCCCGGGACCGAGGCACGCGGTGGTCGGCACCCGGGGGCCAAGGCGGCGCACCCGGGCCGGCCGAGGACCCGGGACCGAACCGGGAAACTTGGCGCCCGGGCCCCGGGGCCGAGGCTGCCGTGCCCGGGTCCCGGGCAATGTCCCCGGACCGCGGGCCAGAGGAAGGCGCACCGGGGGAGCGCTCTCGGACCCAGGGAAGGCGCCCCCGGGCACGGGGTAGCGCACCTGGGCCCGGGCAGCGCTCGTTGCCGGCACTTAGCAGGCGAGCCGGTCGCCATTTGTACAGAATGTGGGCCCGGAATAGCTGGCGTGGCAGAAGACCCACGCGACCCCGGGGTATGTGGGACCCCTATCCCGTTCACCGACACCTGTAACTGTTGTTGTAAGAAAACTCAGCATACGGTAGGCTCTTGTCCCAACTTCCACCGAAGTCTATGGCACAAGCCCTCAACATGTCTTCTAAGATCTGGTTAACCCGCTCGGTCTGACCATCCATCTGCAGGTGGTAAGCGGTACTGAAGTTTAACCGGGTGCCCATCTCATCTTGGAGTCTTTGCCAAAACTTAGAGGTAAACTAACTTCCTCTGTCTGACACAATTTTGCGCGGCACACCGTGCAAACACACAATTCGAGCCAAGTATAACTCTGCCAATTTGCTACCGAAGTAAGTTGTCTTGACTAGTATGAAGTGGGCTACCTTTGTATGTCGGTCCACCACAACCCATATAGAATGAAATCCCGACGCGGTCCTTGGTAAACCGGTGATAAAGTCCATCTCTACTTCTTCCCACTTCCATTCAGGGACCCTAAGGGGTTGTAACAATCCTACTGGCCTCTGATGCTCAGCCTTTACTGGCTGACATACATCACAAACAGCCACATACTCTGCTATCTCCCTACGCATGCTAGACCACCAAAACTTCTCCTTCAGATCTTGATACATCTTGGTGCTACCAGGATGGATGGAGTACTGCGTTCCATGGGCTTCATCCAAGATCAGCCTTTTCAATTCCTCCTTGTCTGGTACACAGATTCGCTCTCCGAACCACACGATACCTTGTTCGTCTTCCCAGAATCCAGTAGCTTTCGTCTTTTTCATATTCTTTTTTATTTCCAAAATATCCGTGCCATTTTTCTGCACTTCGCGGACCTGATCCACGAAGGTAGGTTGTGCTTCTAAGGTTGCCATAAATCCTTGACTGACTACACCCAGATTTAATTGTTTAAAATCTTCACACAATTCCAGAGATAACCGCTGGCCTTCCATGGCGTTGCAGTAACTTTTCCGACTCAGGGCATCAGCCACCACGTTGGCTTTCCCTGGGTGATAATGAATTGTGATGTCGTAGTCCTTGATTAGCTCTAACCATCTTCGTTGTCTAAGGTTCAGATCCAGTTGAGTAAAAATATACTTCAAACTTTTGTGGTCTGTATACACTTCACTGCGGTTGCCGATGAGATAGTGTCTCCAAATCTTCAGGGCATACATTGCAGCTGCCAATTCTAGATCATGGGTAGGATAATTATTCTCATGAGGCCATACTGCCGTGAGGCATATGCCACAACCTTCCCTTCTTGCATCAGCACACATCCCAAACCTTGCCGAGATGCATCACAGTAAACTTGGAATCCTTTCTTGGGGTCTGGCATGATCAACACGGTTGCGGTTACAAGTTTCTTCAATTCTTGAAAACTCCGTTCACACTCTGGTGTCCACGAAAATCTCACATCCTTTTGGAGTAAATGGGTCATGGGCTTCGCGATCTTGGAAAAATTCTTTATGAATCGACGGTAATATCCCGCCAATCCTAAAGAAACTAACGAATCTCCGAAACCGTTTGCTGGCTGCCTTCCACTTGTTATTGACTCCACGTTGTTGTCTACCGCAATTCCTCCCCCGCGGTAACGACATGTCCGAGAAACTTCACTTCCGGAAGCCAAAACTCACATTTACTAAACTTGGCATACAATTGATGTTGCTGAAGGGTCTCTAAAACGATATGAAGGTACTGCTCATGTTTTTCCTTTGTCTTGGAATAGACTAGGATATCATCAATGAAAACCACCACAAACTTATCCAAGTATTCCATGAACACTTTATTCATTAAGTTCATGAAGAATGCAGGGGCGTTAGTCAACCCAAAAGACATAACTGTGCATTCATATAACCCATACCAGGTGGTAAAAGCAGTCGTGGGAATATCTTCCTCTCGAATCCTTAACTGATAATAACCCGAGCGAAGATCTATTTTGGAGAATACTGTGGTTCCTTCTAACTGATCAAACAGATCATCAATCCGTGGTAAGGGGTACTTATTCTTGATAGTGACTTCATTGAGTGCACGATAATCAACACACATCCGTTGAGTTCCATTTTTCTTTTCCACAAAAATGACTGGCGCTCCCTAAGGCGACGTACTAGGTCTAATGTAGCCCTTGGCAAGTAACTCTTCAACTTGCTTCTTCACTTCTGCCAACTCATTAGCTCCCATCCTATAACGCCCCGGTTTCCGGGCCGTTAAAAACTATTTTAGTAAAAACCCTAATTTCAAATTTTTTTGGATTTTTGCGTGTGCTTAAGGATTAAGTGCCGTAGATCTCAGATCAAAGCCTCCTTGAAACCCTAAAAAACCTCGGTCCCAAACTCTCTCCTAAAATTCGAGACTCGAATTTTGCAATTCGACTGTCTCTCTCTAACTCTCCTCGGAAAAATTCAAATTCAAGGATTCCATCGAATCCCTTCTAAAGACTTTGATCAAAATACTCTTATTCTAAGCCCTCCAATAAAAACCCTTCGAAAGTCACCTTTGAGGCCTTTCAGTAAAAACTCCTTAATTTGCCCTTCCAAAATTCAAGTTCTATCGAGGACTCCCTTCCCGAAATCTGCCAAATATATATTTCCAACAAACCCTCAAATCCCAAGAATTAAATTCAAGTTTATATATCCTTTCCAAACCCTCCCAAAGATAATTTCCCTAAATCAAACTTTGGAACGAGTTCCAAATAATTGAAATCTCCTTTAGAAGTCCTTCCCTGACCTCCTATTAATTCTCACCAAAAGTCCTCCTTAGAGAAATCCCAAGGATTAAACTCCAATTCTAAAATCCCCTCAAGATCTTCCTTCCTATTTTCCCTCTCTCAAAAAGTCCCCAAAAATTTCCCCGAGTCATAGTCTCAAATTAAAAATTTAATTTGAGCCGAAGCCTCTTTGAAACCCTCCCTAAGAATCTCTCTTAAAAATATACATACATACATACATACATACATATATATATATATATGTATGTATGTATATCAGAGCCCCCCCCCCCCTTGATTTCCAAATATTCTAATATCCAAAACAGTATTCAACTCATAGAAACCCCTCTCAAAAATTTCCAAAAGTCCTAGGAGTTCAAATCTCAAGACTAGAATCAAATCCAAATTTAGATCTCCAAATGATTCTTTCAAAAACTCTCTCTAGACCTCCCTTTCAAATATATATATATATATATATATATATATATATATATATATATATATATATATATATATATATATATATATATATATATATATATATATATATATATATATATATATATATATCAGAGTCTCTCTTCAAAATTCCTTTTATTGAATATATATATATATATATATATATATATATATATATATATATATATAATATATCAGAGTCCCTCTTCAAAATTCCCTTGATTGAATTCCTGAGAATATTACAAAATCAAATATCAAATTAAATCCCTATTAGAGATCAGCAAAACCCTCCATATAAATCTCCTGGGAAAATCACAAGCATCCCTATTCACCGTGGGCCACCATGTCTCCCTTTCCTCGGCCGGCCCACGGCCTGCCTCCTCTACCGTGTGCACCCGCTGACGGCTAGGCCCCAGCGGCCAGACATGTCGTACACACAACGCGCCCCCACACCGCGACCGTGCAAGGCTAGCGGACGCTCGGCCTGCCTGGCAGCCACGCGGTGCACGCTTGCGCATGGCCGCCCACGCCCGCCTCGGCCCCGGACCCCACAGTCAGGGCCTCTAGCTGAGCGCAGTGGGCACCGACACGCGGGCCCCGCATGTAAGGCCCGTCTTCCTCCTTGCTTCCTTCCTCCCGCACCGCTCTCTCTCTTCTCTCGATCCTTCTTCTCTCTCCCCGACACCGTACGCCCAGGCCCATACCCCCGTGTCTCGGCCAGCACAAGCTCCCCTCCGTCAACCTCGCGGGACAAGCCCCTCGGCCGCCGGCACGAATCGCGCTTCCCCTCTCACTTGACTTTTCCCCGGTCAAAAAGCCGATGAAGCTCGAGAAGCCTCTCTCGCCATCAGGCCTCCAAAGTCCAGGCGCACGTACGCGGGAATCCCGTCTTGTCCCATCGCCCTCCCTTCTGCCCCTCATTTTCTCCCTGGCGACTCCGTGGCCCGGCGATGATGTCGGCCACAGCCATGCCGCAGCGCCGCGTCCCATCACACCTTGCCCCACGTGCTCCACCGCCTCTGTTCGCCATCGGGTAGCACCTGTCATACCCAGAAATTCACCAAAATTTCTAAAGCTAATTTGTGCAATAAATCCTCGTCCAGGAATCAGCCGAGGTACACAAATCGATAATTTGATAAAATAACCAAATACGAAATAACGATAAATACTTACGACAGAGGCACTTAGTCCTCACACAGAAGAAATCAGCAGCAGAACGGCAACTAGCGTAGCTTCAGCACCAAGCCACAGGCAGCTCAACTGGGATATAAGCCAAACACCAACTTCTCCTCCTCGCAAAACTTTACTCTAAAGATTGCAATAATGCAAGACTGAGTACCACCCACCATACTCAACAAGCCACACTAGGGAATGCAATGTAATGCAACAGGATACCAAAGGAAAGCATAATATGGCTTATTTGCGTAAACAGCATTTAAAACATTTACACTTTAAAATCATCGAAAACCAGTGTAGTTTAATTATTATCAGTATTGAACCAGTCTCTGAACAACGCTCCAACGCAGTTCAGGCCCAAACCATAACTCTCCAAACAGGAGCTATCAAATTCTATCATTTATTTCCATTAATGAGTAGTGTGGGCCTAATCACAGAAACATTGCTAGGCTCGCCCTTAACCGTGGACACGGCTATTCGAATAGTTTTACTCTGGCCAGAGGTGTACCAATTTACCCACAAGACCCAACTCCACAACACATCACTGTGCGCCTTAATACCACCACGGTACCTCGGAAAGGAATTGTGATAGGATCCTCCATGTAATCCGCACAACAAGGAAGCCACTCGCTGGACCACCAGTTTCCGGCAGGAGCTGATCAGGCCCCCAACAGGGAAACGATCCAACGCCCAAGACATGGACTTATTGACGTAGCTATGGTGGTCTTATTGACACAGCCACAACCCCCATGGTGGACCCCGGTTTGACGTACTACACTTTGGTTCCCACCATTACCCATACTAGCTTGTGGTTAGCACGAGTATTGCTTCGCAACAAGTAGTCCGCGAACCGGTCCTTAATTGTCATGAGCACCGCTAGCAACAATCACAATCCTGGTACTCACAACCCACCATTCAGTCAAGTTTTAGTTGACACATTAATTAACCAGCCACGACTCACTATCGTGAAAATATAGCCAGTATCCATTAATTAATCAGAATGAATGAATAGTTTCCCACATATAATGACACTATAGTTTCTAGGCATGGCTAAGCAAATCCTAAATAATCTAGCTAGACCATTAAATAGTCATCCAGCTAGTCCGAATTATTCACTCAAGGTATCAAGGCATAGGTAGCAATAACCAAAATGGCCATAAATATCAAGGAATATTGGCTATTAAATAATTACCCGTAATAATGTCATTCTAAAGCATTTCATGCAATAACTTTAAAATAAAATAGTTTTCGCAAACGAGATCAACATACTCAAGAAGATTGTCGTGTGACTTGCCTCACAATCGCAAAAGTCTTCAAATACTCTTCCGCAGACTCCGTAGTCTTCCGAATCGGCGATATACACTACTATACGTAAAGCGATAATAAATCCTAAGAAACTCCAAAAAAACAGTACATAAAAAACATAAACAAGTAAATTATGATTTTAGATGAATTTAGGAAGAAGAAATGGTCGATTCGGACTTTAGACGAAAAAGATACGACTTTTGAAAAATTGAATTCAGAATAATTCCAAAAAGAATTGAAAAAATATATTCTCTGAAATATCTCTGGATTTTAGATCTAACAAGAATAATTTGGCTTTTTCATGACTTTGGCTGTGTCACAGGAAAAGGCCGGTCATCGAGCTCCTGCCATGGGGCTTGGCCGAGGAAGACTGGCAACGGCCACCGAGGGCGACGGGCAAAGCGACGACCGGCAATGAAGGATTAGGATGACGGCGGCTCGGCCAGGAAGGAGCAGGCGACAGCCGGCGTGACGACGGCGATGGCAGGCGACGGCGCCAGGTCGGTGACGAGGGCGGCGGCGGAGGAGGACGGAGCATGGCGCAGAGGACGACGAGGAGAGGCGCCGTTGGGGCAACACGGCCGGGGAGGAGAGGGCGCGGCTACGAGGATGCTCACCGGCGACGCGCGGCAGATGGGGATGACGACGACCACGGCGACCTCTGGGGTGGGACGGCGGCGAGCAGAAGCGGTGCTAGGCAGTCGGCGACGCGAGGAAGAGGGCGGCGGCAGCACGCAGGGCAAGGCGCAGGCGGCGGCGAGGGCCTGGCGGGGCGGCGGACAGGGCGACGGCGCTTGCTAGCGGCGGCGCTCTGCCTCGGGGCGGTGCGGCAGCGGAGGAGGCGGCGGCGTGCAGAGGCGACGGCGGCCTGGCGGCGTGGAGAGGAGGCGAGCCGGCTAGGGCACGGGGCGCAGCAGCTAGCTTTATAGGCGAGGGAGTCTGGGGCGGCGACGGGAGCGGCGGCGCTGGCGGATTCGGCGGCGGCAGGCGCGGAGGCGTCGGCACGGCTCGGGACTCGGCCGGCTAGGCCGGGTCGGCGGCGCGGCGGACTGGGCCGGGCGGTGGAGCGGCGGTGTGGGCCGAGGGCGCGGAGACCAGGCCGGGGCGGCCGCAGGTGCGGAGGCGACGCGGTAGGCCGGGCTGGCTCGGGGCTGGCCATGGCCTCCAGCGGCAGATGCAGAGAGAGAGAGAGCAAAGAAGAAAGGAGGAGATAAACAGGAGAGAGAGAACCAGAAAAAAAAGAAAAGGGAAATAAGAGAAAGGATGGGAAAAAAAGAAAGGAAAGGAGAGAGGTTTTCTGGCAAAATTCCAAAATTTGGAAAATTAGAATTTAAGAATTCGAGGAGTATTTCCAAATCGAAGATTTGGAGAAATATTCAGAGGTCGGAATATTCTGATAATCGGAATATATATATATATGTATATATATATGTATATATATATATATATATATATATATATATATATATAGGATATGTAGAAATTGAAAGCTTAGGGATATTTTGCAGAATCTGGGATTTGGGGAAACTTCGGATTACTAGAGATAACTTAAAATATCGAGTCAAAGGAATTTTGGGGTGAAACAAATATTTGGAATATTGAGGATTTAGATTTTATTCGATAAAATCAAAGGGGAAAAATAATGGATATTCGATAAAAAGGAATTGAGTAAATCCGAGTCTGTCGAATTCGGAGCTTTGGGGGATTTTTCTGGAGTCGGATTTTATAGGGAATCAAAGATTCAAGGACGACAACCCGAGAAAGGTACAAAGGGATTTGATTGAGAACGACCCGAGAGAAAGAATTAGGAATTTATTCAAATAATTACTGAAATTGATCTTTGTAGTATTAAAATTAATTCTAGAGCTCCGAAAAATCCAAGAAAATTTCAGAGAGTGTAATTACACACAACGATTTTATTAAAAATAATTTCAACCATGATTTATTAAAGAAATTTTTATTGCCCATTTTTACTTTACTTAATTAATTTGCTTTATAATTTAATATAAATTCTGAAAAATCAATTATTTAATTCCTGAAAAAAAAATCGGGCTGTGACAGCACCCCTCGCCGCCTATAAATGGAGCCCCAAAATCCCTGCTCTCGCCGCGCCTTTCTCGGCCCGCACTCGCCGTCTTCTAGCTTGAGCTCGAACTCAAGCCGCCCCAGGCTAGCGCCGCCGCCGCAAAGACCCCTCTTCTCCTTTGCCTCTCTCTCTCACGAAGCCGTACCTACCCTGAAGAATCCCAAGCCACGCAGCCGCTGGCGCAGTCCGTCGCCGCCATTTCACCATTGCCGCTACCGCAGTTTCTCCTCGCTAACAAAGGTAGAGGCCAAATACCCCCCTTCTCCGCCCTCCTCTCGCCTCACCGCAACCAACCCGAACCTTCTCCGCCGCCTTCGCCGATCCCTGGGTCGCCAGCAATGGCCGTCCACCGCGCCACCTCGCCGCCGCCCCCTGTTTGTCGCCGCCCGCCACCGTCGCGCTTCAATCCTCTCATCCAAACCGTTCATCACGCTCATCATGACTCCCTCGTTCCATTCCCGAGCTCTGTTTCCTCCCCCTCGCCGCCAATCGCCGGTGCGACCACGGCCGCCGTCGGTCATCGATGCCTCTGCCCGTCTCCTATACCCCATCGACACCCCTCTCTCTCTCGGTCACTGACGTGTGGGCCGCTCAATTAACCCCTCCCGTACATATGACATGTGGAGCCCCTCTGGTAAGTGCACAGTGATACTAAATTAATTCTCCCTCCTATCACACTGACATGTGGGCCCATGCATGGTAAACCACTCAATTACTCCATCCTTATCACACTGACAAGTGGGCCATCCCCTCCCAATTCTCTCTCCTCTGCCACTGACTAAGGGCCCCACCTGTCAGCCAAGGGAATATTCCCTTGGCATATTCTTTTTCAATTCAAATAATTCCTTTTTAATTCTAGAAAAATATATTAAACTTCTAAAATTCATATCTTTCAACCATAACTCCGATTGACCCCGTTCAAGTCTCTAAATTTTCCTAAAAATGAGATCTACCTCATGGCACTATTAGTTATTAATAATAGTATATTATTTCTAGGGTTTTGTGTGTTTTTCTCTCGTTTCACGCGTAGTCGACGCTTCGGAAATTCGTCGGACATCGGATTCTCGCGAAGTTTGAAGACGAAGACTGAGGCAAGTCACTCCTTGACCATATTGCTCCTAAATTTAAAATGTTTTTATTTGCAAAATTGCATGGTTAGTGTACACATTAAATTGATCGGCCTCGGTTTGCGTATCAAACCGACGGACCTGCCCATTAGTTGCATAAACCCCGTAGGACTTTGGTACCCTATCCCTTGTCGCTCCACCCCATGGTACCTCGGTGACTGTGCTCTCTGAGCATAGATTCCGATGGTTCCACCTCCAGCACAACTGTTTGTTGATTTGGGAAAATAGGGTTTCCAAAAGATTTAAAAACCCAACATGCGATGTCGGCGGATTTGCGAAACAAAATTAATTGCGAAAATCTGTGGTGCAAAGTGATTGCCTGTGTGGTGGCACTTCGTATTCGCATATAAGGACCGTTTCCTTGGGAAATTTCATCCGAGCATCTCACAATGCGACCACACGGGTGGAATAGGACACCCCTGGCCGAGTAATTAGTGTTCCCAGGATGGTTTTTGGTTGCTAATAAATGTGGGAGCGGTTGGGTGCCAAGAGGGCGATATACCCCCGTCCCTGAGTACAGGAAATGAGTTCCTGGTACTTGGTTGAGAGAACCCATTTATAGGGCAACGTGCTATCCTGGGAAGGCTCTAGAAAGGCCTTGTCACAAACCTCCCCACTTGGCCAGTGTGGGAGTAAGCTCGCGTCGTGTGGGTAAAGCGTGCACCCTTTGCAAAGGTCTATAATTTGTTCGAACAGCCGTGCCCATGGTTATGGGCGAATGTGAGGTGATTCCTCTAGCGTAGTTTTGTTTGCCAGTGCTTTGCAAAATTGTTTTGTGGTATGGGAATCGTTACCAGAATCGGCCTCAGTGGCTGATGGATGACCTGAGTGGTCTGAAACGAGACTGTGTGACCCAGGATGTCGAATGGCATCATAGTTTAGGCTTCCCAAGTGGAAGCAGTTTGAGTTGAGTTTGAGGATGGCTCGAGGAGCCGCTGAGATGAGTTATGAGATGAGATAATGTCCTAGATAGGACTAAAGTGAAAGGAAAATAATAAGAGGAAAACATGAGATTACGTCCTGGAGTGGACGAAAGTGAAAAATGAGAATACAGTGGAAAGCTGCTTGAGGGCATACTCACTGAACCGCTGTCACGATTTGATAGGCGGAATAAGAATACCTAAAATTAACTAAAATTTGTTTCATCCGCTTGAGTTGTTAAAAAGCAATTTGCGGACAAGATCGAGGCGAGAGCCTCCTTCCAGTCACATTGAGACAACCCACACTTAGGTTTTCGAAAATGTTTTCAAATGAAAAGGTTTGTGAAATAAACCCCAGCCTATCTTTGATAGCCTGCATAACTCACGTTTTCCGTGACTTGTTGAGTATGTAAGTACTCAATCTATTTCTTTTCTCCCCTCATTCAGGAAGAGTAAAGTTGAAGTGAAGATTAGGGTTTCTTTTCTAGTCCCAAGCTATTGCTTGTGGATTGGGTTCTCGCTACGCTGTCGTTCCGCTGCTGCCGTTCTATTTGCAGGTTGCTGCTCAGGGCTTACCCGAAGTTGCAACTTATAAGGTATAGTATATATATAATATATACTTAGCTAATTGCTGTGGTACATCTCCGTTGACCGCGGGTACCAGCAAGGTTTCCTAGGACTGGTACCGGCATCACGGTTCCGTAGGAGTTGGTTCATGCCAATCTCCTACGGCGCTTCCTCTCTGGTATCACTGTAGGTGGTGCCAGGGCGGGGGTTGTTACACATCCTATATGGTCTCTTGTGGATAGGGGTGGTGCCTGGGACTTGATCTATTCTGAACTCAATATCTCTCTTAGGTGGCATTCCAGGTAGATCATCCGGAAAGACATCGGAATAGTCTCGTACCACAGGGATCTCTGAGATGGCTGCCTGGTTTAGCGATACCAGAGAAGATGGGATGGAGAGAGCACGGAAAATCACTTTTCTCCCAAAGGCAGGGGTTAGGGTCACTGTCCTAGTGGCACAATCAATGATTCCCTTGTGCCGAGTTAACCAGTCCATCCCTAGGATGACATCTATCTCATCTGATTTGATTAGAATTAAATCGGCCAAGAAAGGGATTCCCTAAATTTCTAAGGTCACAGAGGGGCTAAACTGGGTGGTATGCATTAGATTTCCTGGTGTGTTAACCATAATAGATTTATCTAATTTCCCCATCTGAAACCCATGTTTTCTTGCAAAATTCCTCGACATAAAAGAATGTGTAGCACCCGAATCAAACAAAACTGTTGCAGTAACTGAATTAACAGGGAACGTACCTAGAACAACATCCGGTGGAGTTTGAGCCTCATCTACAGTGATGTGGTTCACTATGGCCTTGATCACACTGCCTGAAGGTTGCCCCGATGTGGTTGACTTGAGGCGTTTAGGCTTTGGACATTGAGAAGAATAATGTCCTGGATCACCACAGTTGTAGCAAGTTAGTGGCTTTCCTCTAAGTTCCTTCTTAACGGGCTGGTTGGTTGCTGGGGCCGTGACTGGCCGAGGGGAAGGACGGTTTGCTCCAGCGTTACCGCCAGTAGTGTTGGTGTAGAACTAGCGCTGCGGCCGAGGTGCCAAAGAAGATCCACCTTGCTGGGTCTGGGACGGTCCTACAGCACGTGGCCTCTGACTAGAGGATTGCTGTGCCCAGAAACTTGCCATCCTGTGCTTCTTTTGCTCCATTCTGTTGTGTTTGTCTTCCTAGCAAATGGCTTTGTCCACCAATTTCTGGAAATCTGAGTAGTCATCGGAGAGTAATTGAACTAAGAGTTTATCATTTAATCCGTCCAGAAACTTCTCTTGCCGGTCGGCGTCAGTGCTAACATCCTCCGGGGCATAGCGGGCGAGCCGGTTGAACTCATAGAGGAACTCAGTCACTGACCAGATCCCTTGCTTCAATGCCCGAAACTCACGCTTCTTCAATGCCACTACTCCAGCAAGAATATGCGTCTTCCGCTCTGTTAGCTCTGAAGTGGTCCCACCATTCAGAAGCAGGACCGTGTAGCTAGTGTGAGGCAAAAGAGACATTCTCCTGATCTGTGCATTGTAAGAGGTCCAATTTTTTCTCAACAGCATGCAACCAATCCCCCGCTTCCACAAGATTAGTTGTGCTAGAGAAAGTAGGAGGCCTCACTCGCAAAAACTCCGCTAGCTTGTTCTGAGGTGGAGGAGGAGGCGCCTGTTGTTGTGCTTGGTTTTGTTGTTGTTGTTGCATCTGTTGAAACATCATGTTTATCAGATGAGTCTGGTTGGCCAGAATCTAAGCGATTGTCAAATTGTCGTCCTGATGCGGCGGTCCGTTGGGTGCGCCTCCACGATTGTTATTCCCAACATTACTATCCTGGTTGCTCCCATTACGTGTGTTCACCATCTGCAGAGCAAAGACGGAAAGAAGGGAAAAAAAACCCTTGAGACGGATTTCATATTACTTAAACTTTCACTTTATTGCTCTGAACTGAGTGATTAACATTTATGTAGGTTACTCCCACACCATCAAGCAACTCCTAACTTGAACAGTTACATCACCACCCTTGACATAAACTGTTGACTAAACCCCCCACACACAAGCATTTCCTAATCACACAACTGCTAACACAACGATCTAAGGTAACTGATGCTAAGATGCTACTAAGGCTTCTCAACGGGGCGAAGGACTTCTTCTAGCATCCGAGTTGTGTTCAGGTCCTGCTTCATCCTCTTGAGTATCACCCCACTCCACTTCAGAGTGAGTGCGAGTTCCACTGTCCTCTGATCCCTCCGAAGGGGTGCTGGCTTCTAACTCCTCTAAGTCTTCTTCTGCATCATCAGCGTACACCACCGGTGGAACTACCCGAAGTGGGACCTGGTCGTTCAACAAACGGGTTCTTGGCGCTAGCTGAATCCGAGGTGGAAGACAAACCCTCTTCCTTGCAGTAGTGCGACTCCTGGCTCCTTCAAGGGGTGCTTCTCCTTTGACCAGGGCCAACTCTCGCTTCAACCGATCCACTTGGTTCTGCAGCCTACAAATCTTGATGTGGCTCTCATTCTCCCGTTCATGAGCTGCGATCACCACATCAGCTCGAGCGTTGTCCATGGCACTCAACATCCTGACCAGTCGTTGAGTAGTTGCACTGTTCTTCACTCCGGGGTTCTGGTAACTGCTGTACTCGTCGTTGTGGGTCCTAGACGGGTGGTAGTGGTAGGCAGTGTTCCTCAAACGAGCGGCGTAGAGATGACGAAGTTCTCCAATAGCCACCAAAGCCACTTCCTGACAAGCATGCTCATAATTCCTTCCTCCAGCTCCAAAGATCATGGATGGGACTCCCTCTCGTTCACTCAAAATCATAAGGCAGACGCGGCACTTCTCTTCACAGGGGTTGTGAGTGACTTGTCTGTATTCAGCGGCCAGATTGTACCCTATGGCGAAGGCCATATCTCATAACTCGTTGACGAATCCCCCTACTCCGAACAGATGTACTGGCTCACGGTTGGCCATCTACAGAGTATGAAAGAAAGATGTATTGATTTGACAAAATTAACAGAAAAAATAAAAGAATAATGAGGTAATAAAATCGGGTCATAACCAGTATAGTAATGAATGTACGGTACTAATTAAGACCAAAGTAGTAAATTGCAAGAGAAAGGGTTTTTTTGTACTGTTAACCTCCCTAATTAAAAAGAGAAAGAGGAGAGAGAAGTTCTAATTTTTAAAATCTTTTCTTAGAGGGCTCTTAGGGTACCCAGGGGCTTATCGTACGGTCAAGGTGGCTATGATACCAATTTGTTACACCCAGAATTTCCATCCAAAATTCTGGAGTTTTATTGTATGTAAATCCTTGTCCAGGAATCAACCGAGACACACATGACATAATTGATAATCAAAGTCATTATTTACATAGCGTAAGTATTTATTACAGAGGTGAATGGTACCTCTCAAAATAATAAAATGTCTAACAACGGTAAAACTAAGATAGCGTGACGAAACCCTCTCCACGAGCTTGACCAGGACTCCCGCTTAATCCTCCAAGCAGTCCTCCTCGCTGTAGTACTCCTTTGAATGATGATTGTGTTAACGCCAAAATTTGGTACGGTTCTTTATTAGATTCGGTTAAGGGAGAAATCACAGTCAATTAGCGGGGATTAATCCTGCTAGGTTGATAGATTTTATGCAAGCGTCTTATCGGGATGTATAGCCGATAAGTTATCCTATTTTACATCACGATTGCATTAGATCTATCGGCTCATCGAGGTTCTTTTATCGTTATTAATCTGTGCTGCATCAGTTAAGTTTGAACTACTAGATTGATAATAATAGATTTATCCTTGTTAAGCCGATGGATGTTTATGCGATGTTTTATCGGAGTGCCTAGCCGATAAGTTATCTGTTATTAAATACAGCCGATTGCATTATTTTTATTTTATGTATTTACACTATCATCGGTTTTCCAGCCGACGCATATGTTCTATCAGCAGTCGGCTAGTTTATTATTTCATTATACTATCATCAATTTATCGCAGTTATCTTTTTATGCCATCATCGGCTTCCAGTCGATGTATAAGTGCTATAGTCCATATTGGCTATCGGCCGATGAAACGAGTCCAAATAGGCTTCCAGCCGATTGGCTCACTGGTTTAATATTTTCTATCTCCGTGTCAATTGCAGGGTCAAATTGACTGGCACGCCTACGAACCTCAAATTTAGGACCCGCACTGGAGTTAAGCAAATCTTCCAAGCCTTCGCGTGTCTAGTGCATCGAACCATATCATCAGCTCGTTCCCAACGCTGCCGGTGATTTTCGGTGTCAACACGTTTTTGGCACGCCTAGTGGGACACGGAATTTCGACATGGCCGGAAGAGAGATCAGAATAGACAATGTGATTCCGGTCAGTATGGAAAACCTAACAGACGAGCAGAGACAGCAAGTCGAGCAGAATATGGCTAATTTTCAGAAACTCTGCTTGGAATATTTTGGCATGACGCGACAAGGGCCGATTCAAAAATCTCAATTCCCGAAACCAGTTCTAGTTGGTGAATCGAGCCGTGCATCACCTGAAAATCCACCAAAACCCTTACAAGAAATGGTAAACGAAGCAGTGCATCACGCGCTTATCAATCAATCAGGAATATTGGTGAACACACTGCATAACCTTATCAAGAAGGCGGTGGATGGATCAATTGCTCAAGAGCCCAATCGAGGTCCTGTTTACCTCCCACCAAAGATGGAGCCAAATCAAGTCACTTTTGGCACCAGAAAAGACATACCGGAAAACTTGTTTTCGCAGAACCAGGCTGGGGGGCAACAAGATATTCCTGCAGGATACCATCAAACGGCTTATTATGGAGGATATCAACAAAATTATCCAGGAGGTATTGCCGATTTAGGTAATTATCAGAGAGAATATCCTAGGCAGAATCGGTTACCAACTCCACCTATACAGTATCAACAGGAAAACCCAAGGGAGGAGGATTTATCGACAAGGGTTGCAGAGATAGTAAGGGAGCAGTTTGGGATAAAACCAAAAGAGCAAACATTTATGTATCGGCATCCATATCCCGAGTGGTTTGACAGAGTTCCATTGCCACACCGATACAGAGTCCTAGATTTTTCTAAGTTCTTAGGACAAGACAGCATATCTACAGTTGAGCATATTAGCCGATTCTTGGCACAGTGTGGAGAGGCATCGGCTGAGGAGGCTCTAAGGGTTAGATTTTTCCCCTTGTCATTGTCCGGATCGGCCTTTACATGGTTCTCTTCTTTACCACCAAATTCAGTCCGAGGATGGGCCGATCTGGAAAAACAATTTCATAAATACTTTTTTGCTGGGATTCACGAGATGAGGCTAACAGACTTAACATCGGTTAGACAAAGGCCAGACGAAACAGTACCAGTATACGTCCAGTGGTTTTGGGATGTTAGAAGCCGATGTTATAGTTTGAATCAAAGCGACGGGCATCTAGCTGAGTTGGCTTTCCAGGGCCTCTTGGCTCCAATTAAAGAGAGGTTTTCATCACAGGAGTTTGAAAGTTTGGCGCACCTTGTACAGAAGGTATCGGCTCATGAAAGCCGATTTCAAGAAGCAAAAAAGGAGAAGTTTCAGAGGAGTTGCTCAAGTGCAAGCTTATTCATCGGACTCAGATGATGAAGGATCCGATGTTGAAGTTGGATTGGCGGAGTAGGCTAGAAATAAGAAATCAGTATCATGCCCATGGGTGAAGGATATCGGCAAGGAGGAACGATATGACTTTGACATCAATAAAGCCAATAAAATCTTCGATCTATTGCTACAAGAGAAACAGATACAGCTTTCGCCAAATCATGTAATTCCATCAACCGAAGAACTAAAGAAGAAGAGATATTGCAAGTGGCATAATACGATATCGAACCACACCAATGATTGCAAAGTTTTTCGACAACAAATTTAATCGACTGTCGAACAGGGGAGGATCAAGTTTGAGGACAAAAAGCCGATGAAGATCGATGGACATCCGTTCCCCATGAATATGGTTTATGCGGGATCATCGATGAATCAAGCCGATGAAGGAAGATATCGGGAATTCAGAAGATCTAGAATTACTTCATCGCAGCTGGTAGATAAATATTCAAGGCGCGAAGTGGAACAGCGGGCTTTGTCATACGAGGAGAGATATAATCCACATTGGGATTGCCCGTTCTTTCAATTTTGCTGGGAACGAGGGATAAGATTGCCGTCGATCAGAGATTGTCCTGAATGCGATGCTACAAGATCTTGGAAGTTTGAGCATGAAGAATTTTCGCGAGATCGGCCGCTTGGGAAAAGAGCATCGGTACATAGCCGATTAGGGCCGATCCATGAGGAATTTTTTGAAGAAAATGATGAAGAGGGATTACATGAAGAACAGCAAATCCAGAATCCTCAGTGGTGTCCTAGTGGAATATTTACGAAAAATCAGAAAAGAAGGGCATAGCGGTTACGACACCGAGAGCAACAGGAAGAACAACGGCGAGATTACAAGGAAGCCGATCATCGTCACAAGAGGGCTAAACGGGTATGGCGTGTGAGAAAGAGTGACGATGAGGTTGATCCATCGGCTCTAGTAAACATGGTTTTCTTTTTGCCTCGGAAATATAAAGCACTTTCATCTGATGAGGAAGACATTGAAGAAGTTTTTGCTCAGTTAACACTGCAACCCGATCGGGCTATATTTGATAAGCCTGAAGAATCGAAGCATCGGCATTTGAAACCATTATATATCAAGGGTTATGTGAATGGGAAGCTGATGATGAAGATGCTAGTTGATGGGGGGTGGCTATTAATCTAATACCATATGCTACGTATCGGAAGCTGGGGAAAACTGCTGAAGATTTGATTAAGACGAATATGGTGTTAAAAGACTTCGGCGGGAATCCATCGGAGACGAAAGGCGTGTTAAACGTGGAATTAACAGTGGGGAACAAGACATTGCCTACCACATTTTTTGTTATTGATGGAAAAGGATCATATAGTCTACTCCTTGGCAGGGATTGGATTCACGCAAATTGTTGCGTGCCCTCAACGATGCATGAAAGTCAAATATAGTGGCAAGGAGACCAAGTTGAGGTAATCCTAGCAGATCAATCGACCAACATTGCAATGACCGATTTGCCGGTCTGGGAGGCCGATGGTGTCGATTGTTTGTCTAGAAAAGTGTGGGAAGGGGATTATCTTAAGGTCACAAGTCAAGGGATACAGCCGATTCGGCAAGTCGCCACAGAATTGTTGCTCTGATGGGCACTATTGAAGATTTCGAGGGGAAGTTGGGACAAGGATTTACGTCGGCTGATGATTTAGAAGAAATTGATATAGGACCAGGAGATAGGCCAAGGCCGACATACATAAGTAAAAAATTATGTCCTGAATTCCGAGAAGAATTGATAAAATTGTTAAAAGAGTATCGGGATTATTTTGCTTGGGAATATCATGAAATGCCAGGATTAAGCCGATCAATTGTTGAACATCGGCTTCCTATTAAACCAGGATATCGGCCGTTTAAACAGGCTCCAAGGAGGTTTAAAGCGGAGTTGTATGAGCCAATCAAAGCAGAAATCACAAGGTTATATGATGCAAAGTTTATAAGGCCATGCCGATATGCTGAGTGGGTTTCTAATATCGTCCCGGTGGAAAAGAAAAATGGAAAATTGAGAATATGTATCGATTTCTGGGATTTGAATAAAGCTACCCCCAAGGATGAGTACCCAATGCCCATAGTAGATTTGTTGGTAGATGCAGCATCGGGCCACAAGATTATTAGCTTCATGGATGGCAATGCAGGATACAACCAGATTTTTATGGCAGAAGAAGACATACATAAGACTGCGTTTCGATGTCCTGGAGCTATCGGCTTATATGAGTGGGTGGTAATGACGTTTGGATTAAAAAGTGCCGGTGCGACATATCAGAGGGCGATGAATTATATATTTCATGATCTCATCGGCTTATTAGTGGAAATTTACATCGACGATGTGGTGGTTAAATCCAAAAGTGATGAAAGCCATATAGCCGATTTGCGAAAAGTGCTGGAAAGGGCAAAGAAATACGGATTAATAATGAATCCCAATAAATGCGCTTTTGGTGTATCGGCTGGGCAGTTTTTAGGGTTTATGGTTCATGAGCGAGGAATTGAAGTTAGTCAACGGAGCATTGGAGCTATCAAGAATACAGAGCCACCAAGTAATAAGACGGAGCTACAGTCATTGATCGGCAAAATTAATTTCGTAAGAAGATTCATATCAAATTTGTCAGGGAGGATTGAGCCTTTTACTCCATTGTTGAAATTGAAAGTCGATCAAGAGTTTATATGGGGGGCAGAACAACAGAAGGCATTTGATGAGATTAAGAGTTATTTGATTTCCCCACCTGTTTTGATTCCGCCGCAGAAAGGAGTGCCATTCAAGTTATACTTATCGGCCGATGAAAAATCCATCGGGTCTATTTTAATACAAGTGTTTGAAGGCAAGGAGCGAGTCGTGTTCTATTTAAGCAGAAGGCTTTGGGATGCTGAAACGAGATATCCTGCGGTGGAGAAATTATGCCTTTGTTTATATTTCTCATGCACGACGTTAAGGCATTACATCTTATTGGCTGAGTGCACGGTGGTTTGCAAGGCTGATGTGGTAAAATACATGTTGTCGGCTCCAGTTTTAAAAGGGCGAGTTGGTAAATGGATTTTTGCCTTGACAGAGTTTGACTTGAGATATGAATTGGCTAAGGCGATCAAGGGACAAGCAGTGGCCGATTTCATTGTGCAACACAGAGGGGTTCATGAAAATTATGTGGAACCGATCCCGTGGACTTTGTTTTTTGATGGATCGGTTTTGTAAGCATGGATCTGGTATCGGATTGGTCATTGTATCGCCTCGGGGGGCAAGTTTTGAGTTTGCCTTTACAATTAAATCCTATCGGACCAATAATCAGGCAGAATACGAGGCAGTGCTGAAAGGACTTCAACTTTTAAAGGAAATCAGGGCCGATATCATAGAGATTGTTGGAGATTCTTTGTTAGTGATCAAGCAGTTATCTGGGGAGTATGAACGCAGGGATGATATTTTAAGATCGTATCATGAAGAATGCAGAGATTTGTTGAAAGATTTCAGGATGATATCAATGGATCATATCCCTAGAGAACAGAATTTACAAGCTAATGATCTTGCACAAATTGCTTTGGGTTATCGGCTGAATAAATAGATTGAGGTTGAAATAGCCGATAGTGATATTTAGGATGAAGCCGATGAGGGCGTTTGTGGGACTCATCAATCGGCTCATAAGATGAAGTGGATATTGAGAAGAGTAGGATATTTTTGGCCGACAATGTTGAAAGATTGCTTCAAATATTATAAAAGGTGTCAAGATTGCCAGAAATTTGGAAATATACAGCGAGCACCAGCATCGGCTATGAATTCTATCATCAAACCGTGGCTGTTCAGAGGATGAGGAATTGATATGATCAGCCAGGTTTATCCTCCATCAAGTAAAGGACATAAATTTATATTGGCAGCAACATATTATTTTACAAAATGGGTGGAAGCAATTCCATTGAAGAAAGTCACGTCCAAGGATGCGATTGAGTTTGTAAAAGAGCATATAATTTATCGGTTTGTAATTCCTCAGACGATAACTACCGATTAGGGATCTATTTTCGTGTCCGATGAGTTTCAACAATTTGCTGCTAGTATGGGAATTAAGTTACTGAATTCATCACCTTATTATGCTCAAGCTAATGGACAGGCAGAAGCTTCGAATAAGAGTCTGATCAAATTAATCAAGCGGAAGATTGATGAACAGCCGCGACGATGGCATACTACATTAGCCGATTCATTATGGGCTTATCGGATGGCATGTCATGGGTCTACTCGGGTACCACCATATCAATTGGTATATGGGCATGAAGTAGTTTTGCCTTGGGAGACTAACATCGGCTCTAGGAGAATTTCTTTGCGAAATCAATTGACAGCCGATGATTATTATAACTTGATGACAGATGAACTCGAGGATTTGGTTCAGAATTGGTTAAGGGCACTGGAAAGGATCAAGGAAAATAAGGCTAAGGCGGCTAGCCATTATAATAAAAAGGTGATGAATAAATCGTTTACTGAGGGAGATCTTGTATGGAAGTTGATTTTGCTGATCGGGTCCAGAGATAGTAAATTCGGAAAGTGGTCGCCTAATTGGGAAGGGCCCTATCGGATTAATCGTTGTGTACCTGGTAATGCATATGTATTGGAAGATCTTGAGGGAACAGAGTTTGCTAAAGCACTTAATGGGAAGTATCTCAAGAAATACTATCCTAGCGTTTGGATTAACTCTTGAATCGGTTAGATGCAGTCAATTTCTAAATAGTTCAGAGCAAGAGCCGATGTTGTTACATCGCCTAAAGATAGCCGATATCAATTGATATCGCCTTTAGATCAAACAAATAAAATATTATCAAGTGAAGATGGAGTATGATGAATAAATAATAGAGCTGATTGAGTTATGTTACAACAAAAGGTTAATCGGCATGTTTCAGAGCACCATCAAAGTCATCAATGTTAAGAATTTATAAGAATTTTTGGATTGTTTCGATCGCGCACAGGCGGATCTGGTCAATCTCACCAATGGTGTGAATATCTTCTTCATCAAAACCCAGGATGTTCTTTAAGTTTTTGCGCCGATGAACAACTTGACGCACTGCTGCTGCAACTTTGGCTTCTTGATTTTGTACCACTTGTGGCAAGCCGATGAGCTGGGATTCTGTTGTTTCGATGTCCTTGTGGATTTTTTCAAGTTCTACCAGCAAATCGGCTTCCCTATTCTTCAGTTGGTCTAGTTTGGATTGAAGTTCTTGAGGGGCAGCAGCTATATCGTCAAGCTTTTTCTTTTCTGTTTGAACTGACAGCCGATCGTTTTGGATATCTTGGACTACTTTCTGTTGATCAGCACGATCAGCTATACGCTGCCTAAGCTTGATGAGTTGGAATTTGTGGGATTCCAGATATGCTGCAGGAGTCAATGCGTCGACGAGCTCTTCGAGCAAATGATGCTCAATTTCTACAAATCTTGCCCGGATCGGCCCGCTGTCTTCCACTAAAGCGTCGATCGGGTTTTCCAGCAGACGAATAATATTCATCAAGTATTCGCGCACATCAGCTGGAAAAGATGGTTTGGTTACTGCGCTGGTGGCTGTTTCTTCATCTGCCTCCTAGTACTTACCGATGTCAAAGGAGAACAGGTCAGCTAAGGACTGCAGATTGACATCGGTAAAAGGATCAGTGAAGAGTTAAAATGAAATATGGATGTAAAGAGATTACCTGAGGCAGGACATCGGCAGCTTGAGCGACATCGGCATCAAGTGGATGAGTGGGTTGTTCTTCAGGATGGCTGATGCCTGGCGGTGAAGTAGTAAGAACGGCCTCAACAACGGTTTGGGGGCTGGATGCTGGAGTTGGAATGGCTGCAGAAGTCATCATCTTGATGCTTGTAAGGATGTCAGCAGAAGGTTGAGGTTCGGGAGCCGATGACTCGAGCTGAAAATAAGATCAATAATGTAAAGATGGGAAACAGATAATAATATCAAGACTTAGCGCATACTCGCGGAGATGAAGGGGCCGGTGTTGTTTGAATAGCAGGTGGCGCCGTGACCACGACATCGGCACTGGTTTTCTGCTTCTTTTGAGACAGGCGAGATGCTAGCTTCTTGCATTTTGGTCCTGTCAGCCGTGGCGCCTGGAGAAGGGCCGATGGAGGGGGAGCACCATGCCCTAAGTGCGGATTGGCCGATGGTGGTTGGTATATGATCAGCCGGCCACTGGTGCTTGTTATCGGTGGCTCCTCGTCGACAGCCTGCAAGATTAGATTATGAGATGATCGGAGACAAATGTTAAGGCTTATGGGATGTTACCTCTTCATTGGATTCAATGTAGTTGGCATTGAGGCGAGAGCAGTAGTGGATGGCCGATGAGTTGAACAGGTGCTTCTTCCATTCTGACCACCATCGGGCAAAGAGCTTTGTGTTGGCAGTGCAGATCTCCATTGAGGATTTGTGGCGGTGCCCATATAGGGATTCCGTTAGAGTCCGCATCCGATCATATCTCTAAGGCTAGGCCCATCCTCTACATATGCTTGTCATGAGGTACCCGGGGCTTGAAGTTTGTTAATGAAGAATAGGCCGATGGGAAGTTGACCGAGGCCAAGCTGACGGGAACCGACCGATGGATGATAAAATTCATAGGATGGTTGTTGCGATCGGCCCTGAGAAAAGCCAGTCGGCAATAGGCAGGGGGTAATGGCCGATAGAAATATGATCTTGGATTCTTCATCGGCCAGCGCGTCAAGAGGATTGAACTTGAAGGGCATCTCAAATGATGCTGCATCGTCATATGCGAACCAAAGTGTAGCATCCCTGGTGAAGCCATAATAAAAACCTTTGAACCATTGGCTGAGTCCGACGGAGGTCATTTTGCCGCCAGGGAGGGCCGATGCAGCTTCGCCCACAGAGATACATCGGCGATAGATGGGTTCCCGTTCCTCTGTATGATCGGCTGGGAAGTTTAAATTGAGAAAGGAAGTCCCGGAGATTGCCTTGGATGTATAGATATTGAGCCATAATTGCACAAACCACCAAGGACCCCCAATATGGCCAACTGGCTGGCCGACCGATAGCTTGACTGCCACCTGATGCAGCAGCTGATAAGTGGCACCAAGAAGGTATTGCCCCAAGGGGACTTGTTTCCGATCGGCCAAGCATTCTGCCAGGCACTGCATGTTGGTTGTTGGGCCAAGGGTTGCACCACCAAAAATGAATCGTTCTAACCACAAGTTCAAGAAAGCAACATGTTCCCGATCGTCGACTGGCCCAGTTCCCTTGTTGTGGATTGATATATACTTGGACCAACCTCCGATATTCTTTGTCTGAAGCCGATGAGTAGGCTTAAATTGGAGGTTGAGGGGGTTGATGTAACTTGAGGAGTTGAGGCAGGTGAGCATGGTTATATCCATCAAAGTTGGGGTCATCGGACCATGTCCAAATAGGTAAGCATTGAGGGCGTCTGACCAAAAGTATGAAGCTGATGCAAGCAGAGGTTCGTTCCTCTCCATCTCGGCCAGGGAAAGGTTGATGCAGTGGCCGATATCTGATTCTTCCCAGAGAGTTTTCTTTGCAGCCGATACACTGATATACCAGTTCCTCCATCCGAGAAGCTTGCTAGGCCATGACCTGAAACTGTTGGTCCAATCGCTGGATAGCATAGTGGAGTTCTTGAAAGGGAGACGTTGGGTTTCGGCGTTGATGAAATCTATAGGGTCTTCGCTACCCATAGGGCCATGATAGAAGAAATTTGGATAATCGGTGGCCGGAATCAAAATCTGGTTTCTAAGGTTCTACAGTAAATAAGAACACGAAGAAGAACGGATGAAGATTGTGGCAGATTCAATCTATCTAAGTTACAAGGCAGAGAAGGCGATCAGACAAGGAGGTTACCTCTGGGACGGAGATTGCTGAAGCCATTGCGAAAGAAGAAGATGAGCGAAGACCGATGGTTGAGGAGGAAGATTATAGCGGTTCGCCTGGATCACCGGAGTTCGTCGAGGTCTCAGAAGAAGCGAGAGGGCTCTGGTGATGTGAAAGCATAAAGAAAGGAGGCTAGGAAGGCGAAGCGGTTTATAGAGATATGATGACCGGACAGGAATCGAGGCCGTTGGCACTGTTGCAAACATTTAAGGAAAGTGGGCTACCTTAGGCTGCCTCGGTGTGAAAGGAATCTGGAAGCCCAGATGGAAGAATTTCGAAGTCTTATGGAAAACTCCGAAATTGGGGGGCATGTGTTAACGCCAAAATTTGGTACGGTTCTTTATTAGATTCGGTTAAGAGAGAAATCACAGTCAATTAGCGGGGATTAATCCAGAGGAAGCTGAGTTTGGGAAAGGATCGTGAAGACCACGGGAAGGCAGTTAATATCTTATCTGTAAATTAGACAGAGATAATAATTTTTACGAAAACTGAACTCGTGTCCGATCAGGACTTGTTAATTTTCCTTTTATAGCTAGGAAACTCCTGTTTCGTATCCGATCAGGACTGTATCAACTCGGGGCATAAATACGTATGCCCGGGGACCATGTAAATCATCATACATATCAATACAACTTCAGCGCATCGCCACCCTTTTTGACGGGTTCTTGCTTCTCGAGCCGGGCTGCATCGGTTAAGTTCGACCTCCTGCGAGAGGGTAAGTCTCGTTACCTCGACTATCGTATCGGCTAGGACTTCCTCGGTTAGGTCCGATATTCTAGCCGGTCTACGGTAGTCGGCTTACCACGATATATCTGTTCTGTCTACGGCTGCATCAGTTAGGTTTGACCTCATAGTCCGAGTAGATATATCACATCACGTGTGCATAGATATATCGGCTCACTGGGTGTAATTTATCATCAGTTTGTGCTACATCGGTTAGGTCCGACCTACTAAACTGCTAGCGATAAATTATTCCTGCTAGGTTGATAGATTTTATGCAAGCGTCTTATCGGGATGTATAGCCGATAAGTTATCCTATTTTACATCACGATTGCATTAGATCTATCGGCTCATCGAGGTTCTTTTATCGTTATTAATCTGTGCTGCATCAGTTAAGTTTGAACTACTAGATTGATAATAATAGATTTATCCTTGTTAAGCCGATGGATGTTTATGCGATGTTTTATCGGAGTGCCTAGCCGATAAGTTATCTGTTATTAAACACAGCCGATTGCATTATTTTTATTTTATGTATTTACACTATCATCGGTTTTCTGGCCGATACATATGTTCTTTCATTATATTATCATCAATTTATCGTAGTTATCTTTTTATGCCATCATCGGCTTCTAGTCGATGTATAAGTGCTATAGTCTATATCGGCTATCGGCCGATGAAACGAGTCCAAATCGGCTTCCAGCCGATTGGATCACTGGTCTAATATTTTCTATCTCCTTGTCAATTGCAGTGTCAAATTAACTGGCACGCCTACGAACCTCAAATTTAGGACCTGCACTGGAGTTAAGCAAATCTCCCAGGCCTTCGCGTGTCTAGTGCATCGAACCATATCATCGGCTCGTTCCCAACGCTGCCGGTGATTTTCGGTGTCAACAGATTGTTGATTGCAAGGTGAGTACATGAAATACTCCGCAAGCCATACAGCAAATATGCAAGTGCACCGGATAACAAAAGATAGCATAATATGGCTCAAATGTGCAGAAAAACGTTTAATGAAAAGTTTAAGAGAGTAAATAAGACAGTAGTTAATAAACAGTATTGATCAACACTATACCGCTCACCAAAACGGTATAGGCCCAACCACTCCAACCTAGAGTTAAACATATTCCACTAATTAACAGTCAAGTTTAAGTAAAGTGGGACTAATCATAGAAAACATTGCTAGGCTCGCCCTTAACCATGGGCACGGCTATTCGAATAGTTTTACTCTGGCTAGAGTTGTACCAATTTACCCACAAGACACAACTCAACAACACATCACTGTGTGCCTTGATACCACCACGGTATCTCGGAAAGGAATTGTGACAGGATTATCCATGTAACTCGCACAATAGGAGGGCCTCCCGCCGAACCTCAGGTCTCCGGTAGGGGTGATCAAGTACCTTCCCGCAAGATGGCTCGACGCCCAAAGCATGGTCTTATTGTCACTGCCATGTGTGGACTTATACCAACCACAAACACGCCCTGGAGCCTCCTATTGAACTTGGCACACTTCAAACTCATGCTATCCCATTATAGCTTGTGGTTAGCACAAGTGTTGCTTTGCAACAAGTAGTCTATGAACCGGTCCTTAACTGTCACGAGCACCGCCAGCAACATTCACAACCCTGGTGCTCGTAACCTACCTTTTTACTCAAGTTTTAGTGCACCATTAAATTGTCCTAGCACGACCATAGTAGAAAATGAAATCATCATTTCATGTGAACCAAATATTATAATCAAGTTAACGTTACAGCCCCAAGCTATTCTATAGTTTGCTGGGCAAAGCTAAGCAGAATTCTAGAGTTATTCTAGCTAACTAGTAAATAAAGCTAGCTAGACAAAATTATCCCATAGGTACAATATCCAGTAATTAACTTAAAAGGGCCATAAACAAGGATTAGGGTTTCCCTTTATTGATGACATTCCAAAATAAATACAAAGTTGAAGGAAAAACATAGCTTTAATCGTAGGAACAAATGCTCAAAGGGATGGAGGAATCTGCGTGACTTGCCTTGCTGCTCCTCACAAGCCTCGGAATTCTCCTCGAGAAATAGCGTCTCTTCCTGAACGTCGGTGGCTATAAGCAATAAATAAAATGAGGAAAAACAGTACATCAACACACATTAATAGTATAATATTATATTTTTAATGGATAGATCTTGATTTTTAAAGAAATTAGAGACTTGGACGACCTCAATCCGAGTTCATATGAATTAGTTATGATTTTTAGAAATTTTAATCCTTTTATAGCCTATTTAAAAGAATTAATCCGATTTATTGCGTCATTACTGAATTAATTTAATTTGGGAAAAGGGATTTATGACGTCACTAGAGAGAGGAGACTCTCGGCTGACCAGTGGGGCCCACTGTCAGCGAGAGGGAGAAGTCTGGTCCATGGTGGACCAAATCCACCGAGGTCCACGAGGGGATCCGACGGTTAGGGTTTCTAGGGTTTTGATCGGACGGCCGAGATTTCGCCACGTTTTATGATAGATCGGAAGGCTAAGATTTTATCCCACGGTGATCAGACGGATGGGATATTACCGAGAAGATCCGACGGTCGAGATTTAGCCCGATCAGATCGGTTAACGGCGCGGAGGTGGCGCTGAGCTGGCGCCTACACGGCAACCACGTCGGCGGCCACGTTGGCAACAATGACGGTGGCGGCACTGAACCCGATGGTCAACGGAGATCGGCGGCACGCGAGGAGAGCGGGAAAGGGTAGAGGAGGTCGTGGCGATCCTTACCGAGGATGAAACCGTGAAGAACAACGACGGGAACGGCTGGCGGCGAGCTTGAGGCGGTGGAAGACTTCGGGTCTTCATCGGCGGTGGTGCTCTGGAGGTCCCCAAGGGCTAAGAGGTGGCAGCCTGGCTTTGGTGGTCTACGGCGAAACTAACCGAGGCGGCGGTGAGCTCCAACGGCGACTAAGGCAACGGCAGCGTGCAACCGAGGCTTGGCGATGGCGGCGGAGCAAGCTCAGGACGCAGGGAGGTGGCTAGGGCTAGCTAGAGTTCAATCTAAAGCGCGGAAATGATCCTAGGGGTCTCAAGGTCGCTATTTAACGTGGAGAGGAGCGGACTCCGGCTCCGGCTCTACGGATTTTGCGGCGGCGATGGATTAGGGAAAGGAAACCCACTCGGGAAACTTCGGGTCTCCGTTTCATGCGCGATTGGGCTCCGGTTTCTTGGGGATTAGGTAGAGGAGGATAGGGGCTCCGTTTTCCCCAACTAATTTGGAGAGATCGAGGCCGAGGCGATTGGATTCCACGGGATTTACGGCGGCGGCGCTCGGGTGCAAATAGTACTCCCGAGCGGGAGGTTGATGACAACCCGACAGGTCGGCCCCACCTGTCGGCGACCGAGGACGATGCGGGCGGCCGCGGGCTGTCAACCGCGCACATGAGGGGGATCGGGTTAGTGCACAGTAATGGGCCAAAAACAGCCTAGAGACTGTGGAGGGGATTTTAATCCTTTTTCTTTTGTTTTAATATTGTGAAGCTTATTTATTTTACCAAAAATACTTCCCCTAATCAATTAATTCCCAAAAAATTCTAGAAATTAGGTAATTAAGCAAAGAATTTTATAAAATTATTTTCATGCCCATTTTTCTTTAGATTTTTTCCTTATTTTATTCTTTTCACTCCTTGAGGCTTTTAATTTAATTTCTAAAAATTCCTTTTTCACAATATTTTGTATAGGGATAATTTTAGGGTGTTACATGTAGCAACTGGGCGAGGAGTACACTATGCAAGGTACTCGCGCGCAGTCATGCGGCGTCGGCGAGGAGGTGGAGAAGAAGGTGGAGTCCGTGAGGAACTTTGGGAATTGGCAGTGTATCCCTCAGTGGGGTCAGGAAAGTCAGAGGAGTAGATGGAAGTCAGGGTGTGTGGGGATGGGAGGGATGCAGTCTTGGAGGGAGTGGTAGTGTCTCTCGAGGCTGCGGTATGCCTCTAAGAGTCAGCGGTACTGGTGGTCCAAGGCGGTGGTCATCTCGACAAAAAGAGTCAGAGAAGGAGATGACTCACGGCAGGTGCAAGGGTAGATGCTAGTGGAGGATCCACTAACTCGGTGGGGAAGAAGGCGAAAATAAGAAGAATCAAGGAGAGGGTAGTACTGGTTGCAGAGACGACGAATAGCCGCGAAGGCCACGTCCTGGTAGGCGAGCTGGAGTGTAGGCCTCACCATCATGAAACGGTGACGGCGTAACTCGGGACAGAGGGGGTGGAGGCGGAGGGTAAGGCGGCAACGGGGAGGTACGGTGGCGATGGTGAAACCTGCGAACTGTGGAGTAGAGTATCCAAGGTAATGAGGCAAGTCTCGGAGAATCTCGTCGAAGACTCCCTGGCCTTCACCGTAGGAGAGGTGAGTGCTGCTAGCGGCCATCTACAATTTGAAAACAAGAAAAGGGGTTAGTAAAATTTTTCAAAACTCTGCTAAGGGAAGGAAAGAAGTAAGAAAGTCTTAAGTTTTTGCAAATAGTTTTTAGAACGTATCGTCCTTAGGGCCTTCCTAATGTGGGGGTTTCATTCCTAGGGGCCAAACCTAGGCTCTGATACCACCTTTGTAACGCCTCTCTCCCGTTAACCCGTACAGGTTAACAGAGGAGGAATGCCATTACCTGCAATACCTATACCAGTCCCAGGAGACCAGCTGGTACATACAGGGCATCGGTGGATCATTGCCAAACCTGCTTTATTTAATATACATAGTCCTTACATAAGTTGTAACCTCGGACAGAACCCGAGACATACAATGATACATTACAAAAGTAGGCAACAGAAAAACACGGGTAGACCTATTACCCACAAGAAAAGCTTGGGACCTAGATCGAAACCCTAAAACTCTTCGTACTGGACTTGGTCCTGATAATACTAGCTGAGGGTGGGGTTTTCATTTTTATAGACTTCTGAGAGAAAGTAAGCAAGGGTGAGTACACTAGGTACTCAGCAAGTCATGGAAATTAGGTGGCATGCAAGGGTTAGCAAGGAAGGTTAGGGTTATTTTGCAAAAATGGTCTTCAAAGATTTTGTGGTTTTTTTAAAAAAAATCTAAGTGTGCTCTTTGAATTATCGGAAAGAAGCTCACGCATCAATCCATTCCGTGAGTTGCTTTGCAACAACTCACCTCAGTTAAGTTAGTCGGGAAGAGACTCGCATCTCAACCCATTCCACAAGTCTGAGAGTTGTCACAAATTCTGATTCGAAGTGTACCATCCTCTAGTACCTCCATTTAGGTGGATTCTTTGTTTTAAAACTTAAACTCAGACCACTCAACTATGGTGTCATCCAACACCCCGGGTCACACAGGCCCGTTTCAGACAACCCAAGCCATCCATCAGTCACACAGACCGATTGTGGTAACGGTTCCCCAACCCACAAAACAATCATATAGATATTTATAAAATAAAATCTACGCTAGAGGAATCACTTTACATTCGTCTGTAACCATGGGCACGGCTGTTCGAACAGTTTATAGACCTTTGCAAAGGGTGCACGCTTTTCTCACACGACGTGAGCTTACTCCCTCACTGGCCAAGCAGGGATGTTCGCGACAAGGCCTTTCCAGAGCCTTCCCAGGATAGTACGTTGCCCTATAAATGGGTTCTCTCAACCAAGTACCAGGAACTCATTTTCTGTACTCAGGGACGGGGGTATATCGCCCTCTTGGCACCCAACCGCTCTCACATTTATTAGCAACCGAAAACAATCCTGGGAACACTAGTTACTCAGCCAAGGGCGTCCCATTCCACCTGTGTGGTCGCACTGTTATATGCTCAGTGCAATTCCTGAAGGAAACGGTCCTTAAATGTCACATGAAGTTGGAGCCACACAAGCAGCGATGACTCATGACCTAGTTTTGTAAAGTTATTTTATTTCACAAATACTCGACCAAGGGTGCCGAGGTTTAAAATCATTTTATTTAAACCCTGGTTTTTCCATCGTTATATTTTTAGTTTAGATAAAAATGGGATCATCGATATTCGTACTCGAGTACGAATACCAGGATGACAAGGGTACAAAGGACAGGGCAACAATTTATTCAAGGAGGGTAATATGCAGCAAATAGGTTAGGCCTGACGGATTCAATTACAAATCGCGGCTAATAACAGTCGTTCTCCTAATTATGCATGTTTTAGGAATTAAAATAAAATTTTAAATCACGGGTCCAATATGGTCAAGGGTGGCTTACCTTGCTCTTGGTCCTGCGAGTCTTCGACAAAATCTTCCTTCGGTGACTCCTCGGGAAAAAGAAAACAGGCAAAAACCCCTAGAATCATAACCTATCTCTTACAACAAATAGTGCCAATGTATAGATCTCGTTTTTAGATAAATTTTGAGAGTTGAATGGGCTCAAACGGAGTTATGGTTTAAAAGTTATGAATTTTCAAAATTTGAGTCAATTTCTTGGAAATAAAAAGGATTAAAATTGTTTAAGGAAAGAAAAGGAATAAAAAGAAAAATAAAAGAAAATTGCTTAGAGACTGACAGGTGAGGTCCTTGAGTCAGAGAGAGAGAGAAGGTGCTAAGGCTGACATGTGGGGCCGGTAAAATAGTGAGGAGAGAGGAGATAGAGAGGCTGACAGGTGGGACCAATTCAACAGTGAGGAAGAGAGAGAATGGGGGACTGACGAGTGGGGCCCGATGTGTCGGTGCTAGGGGGAGAGATGGGGACGTTGACGGGTGGGGTCGGCTTGTCAGTGTCTAGGGGGGTGCCGCGTGGATCTGGTGTGGCCCGTATCTGCTGATGCAGCGCCCACGTGGCCATGCCACGTCGGCTCGGTCCGACCGGGATGCCCCCCAGCAGATCGACGGCGGGCGGTCGTCGGAGTCAATCTCGCTGGCGGCAACGAGACTCAGCGAATGGCCTACGGCGGAGGAGAGCGAAGGAGACAGGGAATCAAATGAGCGGCTCGGATTGGCCTAGCGGGCAACGGAAGATGGTCAGCGACGGTCGTCTAGAACCGACGGCGGCGGTGGAGGGAAAAGGTCACCACCGGCGACCATTCTGGTGGGCGGGCTTACATGAGGAAGCGAATAGAGAAGCCAATTTGGGCTTTACCTGCGTCAATGTCGCGAGTTAGGTCGGCGGCAATGGCGGGCGGCGGCGAAGGGATTTGGGCGTTTCTGTTGTGGGGGCTAATCGGCGGCGACGAGGGGCGGGGGAGCTTCGTGGTGGCTCAAGGAACTCAGCGGCGGTGGTGGTCTGGAACGGCGGCGATGCTTGGGTCAGAGAGTGGTGGAGAGAGGTTCTCGGTGGCGCGCTAGCTCGGCTGGGCTTCTCTGTCACCGAAGAAGGGAGGGGTGCTGCTCTACTTATAGCCGAGCTCGGGCGCTAGCGGACGGCGGTCAATGGTGGTGGCAATAGGGCAGAGGAGCTCGAGCTCGTCGACGCGACACAACAATGGCGCGGTGCAGTGTGGTGTGCGTCATGGGCTACAGAGGGGAAAAATGGGGAAGGGAGGCGATGGCGAAGCGACGGGACGAGGTGCTTGCGCGTGTGAAACGACTTTGGGGCTCGGTGTTGAGGAAAAAGTTGCGGCGGCCATGTCTTCTTCGACTACGGCGCTTGGGATGAGATGATGGCGTGGATTTCTCACCGAGCGACGAGACGGCGGAGGTTGACGAAGGCATTTCGTGCATTTTAAGATGTCGACCGGACGGTATGGGCACGCACAGAGGGAGAACAGAGAGAGCTCGAGAGAGATCGAGAGAAGAGAGAGAAAGCGAGCAGTAGCGGGAGGAAGACGACATGTCGTCGTTGGCTGACAAGCGGGGCCGAGCGGCAGAGATGATCACGATCGTCCACGTGCATGCATCGGGCGACCGTGGGGAGAGCTGGGCGGGGTCGTTGACATGCGGGGCCCGTGGGGATTTATAATCCCGCGCGCGCCGCAGCTACTGGGCTGAGCGGGCCGCGAGGAAGAGAGAGAGAGCAGGCCGAGAATGAGGGAAGGCAGCCAAGCTTGCACAGTGACATTTAAATTTTTTTTAGGGATTGTTTTAATTGGTTTTTGAGGATTTAAATTTTAGGAATTTGATTTCGAATAGGGTTTTAATTTCAGGAAAAAAAATTAGGGGATTTTTTAGGGGTTCTAGGGGCTGATTTTTGGAGAAATTTATTGAGACCACACATGGCACAAAATTCCAAACTCAAGTAAAGAGCCATTATTTTTGTTGAATTTAGATTTTTATTTAAAATAGTTTAGCACAAAATAAAATTGCAACCATTACACATACTACTCTGTATGAGTAATATAGTGTGTTATCCTTTAAGTGAAGAATATCCTTTGATGGTAAGTGATAGCCACAGATTGTGTGGAAAAGCGATGAAAATGAAGCATTGGGTTCTAAGTTAGTAAAATTATTATTATGAAAAGGATGACAAGAATGAAAGAAATGGAGACACTAAAGATATATAATATCAATATATTGTAATAATATAACATTTTTGTGAATTAAAATCTAGATACCAACTTATGTCAGCAAGTTCCAGTAGAGGTATTCGATTATGATATGGAAAATACTAGAAATATATGAAGCTCAATAATGAAGTACTGAAAAATAATAGTTAATGATGTTTCATCGCAAATGAGTTAGGCACTATTAGATATGAGCAACATGTGTGTCATCTTTAATAAGGAGATCGATGAATGCCACTAGAGATAGAGATAGTGAGATGATACCATTATGAAGACGAAGTACCTAAGTTTGACCAAAATTCTAATAAAGGAGCAACAAATGAGAGAAGTTGTGTAATTAACGACCAAGAATATAATCTAGTGATGTATAACAACACAACACAATGTGGATAGAGGGATAAATATACAATCACATACAACAAAGAGCTTGAGTAAAGATGGACAATGAGAGGTAGAGTGATAGGGCATCTCTAATAGATCTCGATATTGATAGCATGTGCTTTACATGACTAATATTATAGTATTGTCGAACTACAATTCTTCTGAAAAATAAAGGATAAATATGATCCATAAAGTTAGTTATAGTAAAAAGGAACAATATTATCTTTTTAAATTGTGAAAAAGTAAGAAGTGAGGATTATATAGATAAAGATAATATGAGTTAATAACATAATTTTAATTAGTAGATCTAGCCGCGTAAATGTACGGGCCACACTACTAGTTTTGTATAAATTAGCTAGCTATCAGTAGCTTCTAGAAGATAGATTTTAGTCTCTGTTACTATCTGCCGCTGAAAATCATGCGCACGTTATTTCTTCGGCAAATTAATCCGTTATTTCTTTGCTACAGATCAGCGAGATCGAGCCACTGAAAATGATGCACATGTTCTTAGTCGTCCCTACTTTGTTGTTTCTAATTAATTAAAAGCTACTGGACCATACATATACGAGTTATAAATTCAGGGGCTACCTAGGGACTATGAATTACTGTGTCATGCATACAAGAGTGCCTAGGTGAATGACGAAATTGTGGTGACGTGAGCTTGATCCAGTCGGCATGACAGCATTAACATTGATGGGCAGGGCAGACCTGGAAGCTTCACCAGTTTGGTTTGTATGCAAGTATACATATGGTATATAAATTTTTAGCTGCATGCTGCAGCAGTTGCAGCTATATTAGCTATAGAGTATAGTACGTACAGTTCTAGTAGAATCAATTCGTACATACCACACGGTTGGAGTATAATTACGCCGTAGCTAGGACCATCCGTAACTTATGTAGTGATTCATGACAAATTAGTGGTCTAAAACTGAACCGCGTAAAACTTTCAGTTGATTAGTGGCAAGAGTTATATATAAATAGTTTATGCTCCCTGCAGGATGCATGAAGGTTCTTCTTCTTCTTCCTGTGTATACTAATCTAGCTAGCGAACGAGCGAGCTACTGGTTTTGCAACTTGCAAATTAATCTAAGTCCAACTTATTCTACTGATAGTCCAATATGCATGTGCTCCATGCACCATATCTATCTTTATATATCTCTCCCTGCAGTTGCCGATTATATAATTAGGGCACAAGTTGGCTTAATTAGCTGAGGTATGTGTAGGGCCCTATTGTACAGCATCATCCTGCACATGCCGTGTGTATATAGTCACATTAAAGCTGGCATCGAGTACACACTGCTGACAAACTGGCCTGGTAATAGTTACTGCCACAAAGCCAGGTGATTATCTCCCTTAATTAGCTTCCATTCTTCCATAACTAGCACCGATTAAGTTCATCAAACTAGCTACCTACCTAGCTTAAGTTCATCAGAAGCTCAAGATCTGAATTGGGAAAGGACATGAAGAACTGCAGCAGCAAGAGGTCTCCTGCTGATGAATATCCCTCTTCTGTTTGCTGCGATCACCGGCCGGCGTTGAGGGAGATTGCCAGGGGGCAGTCTCTGGTGACGCAGCTCCGGGCCGTCGTCTTGCCGGCGCTTCAGGCCGACGAGCGCTGCGACCTCGCGGCTCAGATGTTGGAGGGCATCCTTGACTGCTCCAGGAAGGCCATGTCTGAGCTGCAGCTTCTGCTTCCCTCCTCTACTTCTCCAGATGACGACAACGATGATCATGTGGATGACAAGAGGAGAGTCAGGAAGATTTCTGATGACGACGATGGCTGCAGCAGCAAGGCAGCTGAGGATCAGAACGCCAAGCCCCTTCGCCAACACAAGAGAAGGTACAATATATAATACAATTTCATCTCTCATCTTTAACAGTAGTGTTCAATATTTAACTTGTTAACAAATTCTGTCCTTAATTTTAATGATCTTTTTTCCTCGCCGATCAATTATAAACAGGAGATCTGGTGACTCGGTGTCGGTTGAAACGCCTGTGCCGCACTACGACGGTCACCAATGGCGGAAATATGGGCAGAAGCACATCAACAACGCCAAGCATCCAAGGTATGTAGACACCACGCATGAATTAACGGTTTCCTTCAATTATTAACATCCTTGACTAATCGTGTTATCATCTTTAATCAGTAGTAGAAAACACCAACTAATTATCTGTTCATCTGAATTGTACTGAGCAGGAGCTACTACAGATGCACCTACATGCAGGAAGAGAAGTGCAAGGCAACAAAGACGGTGCAGCAACGAGAAGTCGGCCTGCACTACTCCAACAGCAATAACTATGATCGTCCCGTGATGTACACGGTGGTCTACTACGGCCAACACACCTGCTGCAAGGGCCCTGCAGCTGACGATGATCATGTCGTCGTTGACGAAGCATCACAAATTAGCAGCCAGAGCCAGAGCCAGAGCAGCAGCAGCAATCTGCAGCCTGCACGCGCCGGCGACAGCAACCAGTGCAGCAGCATCTCCGTCACCTGTTCATCGTCAACCGTCGTTGAGGATTGCAATAAGCTTCTTGACATTCTGCCAGCAGCTGATGACCTGACAACCGATGTGCTGCTATTCGATCTGACTGCATATTATGCACCCTTAGATTTGGACATCAACTGGGAAATGGATGCCGATGCACTGTGGGTTTGAAAAGTTCATTGACTGGCAGTTAAATTGATCTATATATGTGTAACATATCAACAAAAGAATTAATTAGTTAGCACAAAGGTTTTGTGCAGAGAAGCCATATCATTATGTACGCTTTTGCAACTACGTAGTACTGAAAATTATTTGCAAGAACTAGGCACACAAATAAGCTAAGCTTTCCTTCAGAAAGCAGCATTAATCAGCTTTCAGTTTAACTGTATTCTCTCTTGGAATCAGCTGCTAGCTAGCATGATTAGTGAATTGGATGCAGCCTGCTCCAGATCGATCTTGCTACCTATCTTCTTCAGACATGCATAAATTAAGTGTGATAGCTCTGTTTATAGGATGCTGCAACAATACCTTATTTGGGAAATCATACGTTTAATTAGAGTACCATGCATTAGGTGCACAAGTAACAGCACTCAACAACTACCAGTAATTAAACAACTCTAGCAGCTGCTAGCTGATCAGCAACTAGGTACTACTTAATTATTGTGTAATGATGTATATGTGATTAAATAAGCAGGGGATCTGACCCACAGCCGCCACAAGTTTGTCGCGTATATGCACTTAACTTAAATACCACGAATCTATATCCATTGGAGTTAAACATGCAATCTCAGTTCATCTAAAAATATACACCTGCAGAATTGAAGTTGCAGCTACAGATTATATTAGCTACCTGGCCAGTATCCGGACATGACGCCCACATCTACATACGTTGTATATAATGATGTCCTATATTTATTTAAGTGCAAGTTGGCTGCTTATATGGGGAACTTTTATCTACTATAAATAGTTAGCACCAATCACAATGAGTACGAGGTGCTTACTATTGATGGATCAATTATAACTTACTAATTTACCTGCCATTCACCAAACACCTGATGGGATCTAAGGGAGAGAATGACAACGTTTGTTACATCCATCTGCATGCGCCGTCATCCAACAAATTAATGGAGTGGGCAATAAGCAAAAGTGCATGTCCTGGCCGTATGTTTCTAATATTCTAAGAATTCTACGTACCTTAATTTGGACGCCAAAAAAATTAATGAAAATATGCACTGTCAACAGTTGGATCCGGACTAAGATATTTAAGGACGTAGAGAAGCAAGACACAGGAATTTTCATACACGACCGGATCTCCGATGTGGGTAATAGCCCTACTTCTATTTATATGTAAAGAGGAGAAGACAAACAAAAGCTGTCTAATCTAGCCTACCAACTAATCTCGGTGGAACAATATAGTCAGTGGCAAGCAGAGTAGGTTTGGTGTCTCTTGATCTGTAGGCTTATAATTCGATGCTTCCTCTCCTGGGAGGTCTTGTATTTAACCGGAAGATGATCTCCTCTCTAAGTAGAACTCGAAAACCTTATATAAGACATGGGCAGATAAGTCCTTGTCATTCTCAGATTGGACTACAGGCAGGTAAGTCCTTGTCATTTCTAGATTGGACTACGATATCCTTTTATATCCGGAGTACGTTTCCTTCCTTAACTGTAGTTTTATCCATACCCGGTATCACCTTCCGTATTACATTAGGTATGTGGTATTCCTAATAAGCGTATGTCAACTTATACAGTGTTGAGGTTGAGTAGGTTGAGTATTATGCGGCTACAGTGTAGAGGTTGAGTATGTTGTAGTATATCATTTTGAATATTCGTTCAGGATTTTTTTTAAAAAAAAAGTTGATTCAGCCATATCTACATCATATTGATGTTTCTGGACTATCAGTTATGGTATGAACTAGCATCATGGATGGCGAGGAAGCATGCAGAAATCGATCAGGTACGGTGGAGGGGAATCATGTGAACAGAGCGAAGCTAGCCATACCTCATCGATAATACCTTTTTTACAGATTTTGTGAGGATCACTGGTTTATACTAGCCACCTTTGTTGAATTAGTGTTAAGAGTCATGCTCACATGTGCGGTGTACGTGCACATGCGTCCTTGTATAATCGCAAAGAAAAAGTAGGAAGCACTATATAACTGTACGGATATACCTAAACGGCAGATGTCCTTGGGCAGCTGCACGTACATGCTCGTGGGACTAGGCAGCCTCTAGCCTGGAGGGAAATGGAAAATATCAATGTGAAGATTACTAAAAATATCAGTGAAAACCATCACTATGTCAAGTGAAACCACCATGGAGTAGGGTCTAGGGCATTAGTTGCTCAAAAAACCCATTTCCTTGTTCCGTGCAGAAAATATATACCCCGGGCAGAATTCATGGGGCAAAAGTTGGTCGGTCTTTTTTTCCTAAAACAAAAATATCTTCACAGTTGCAGGTGCTCTTTATGGTATATCATCACCTAAATTTGTAAGAAATAAGAAAAAGTCATCCAAATTTACCTCGTTTCAGAACATCAGCAAAAGAACGAGATGTTCAACGCACATCTTCAATATTTCTTTTTGAAATCGATCAACCCATCCAGACCGTCCTCGTCACAAAGGCAGTAGCTTTCTTTTCAAAACCTGTTCCATTATGGTTTTTACTACCCCTCAAATTAAGGGACATTATGTTACGCAAAAGATTAGATATAAAATATGGTAAGATCATCAATTAATACTTACAGATTTCATTACCTGACATATTCCTGCAAGAGCATTAGGAGAAAGCTCAATATACAGCTCATCCACTGGAGCATGCAATTCAAGAATGAAGACATCGATTCCATCGCTAAACCCTAACAATTAATGTCTAGGTAATCTTTAGGTTATGACAGCGCTCCAATGGAAGCAGCAGGACATCCATCGAACTATCGTAAGGAAAGAAATTTATAAATTGTCAAATTGGATTGAGCAATGGGATGTTGGACATGTAAGGTGAGCAAAGCGTGGAACTTTGACTTTATGATAAGAGTGTCTGAAATTTCTTTGCTTCCATTACATGCCCAAATTTTCACTGTTCGATCTGATTTGACAATTTATAAATTTTTTGGGCTACCTTTTTTACGAGATAGATAGGTGCTGCTTAGTCTTGGTGCTCGAGGGCATGTTTTCTGATAGGAGCAGGGGTGGCCCGATCTTTCGGTGAGTTGAGTTGAAGGTAACTACGATTTGGGAGAAACGTTGACGACCCGACTACAACCGTACGAGACGTTGTGTTATTGCGCCTTAGCGATCGATACACCTCTCCAAGGGTTGTTGATCTTGTCGGTGCAGATCAACCTTATTCCTGCAAGCAAATCGAAGAAACGAGTAAGAACAAGATAAAAGCAATCTAATATTGCAAATAAGAATTGAATACAAACGATAAGGTGGGGTTCCGTAACAGGAAAACGGCGATCTAACCGATCAGGGCTTTACCCGGAAAAAGTAGCCACTATATTTTGGCTTGTGATCAATCCATAGATACCAATCAAAAATAAATAGACACTCAAAAAAAGTACATGCTCAAACATCATTAACTAACTCCTTATCAATCTCGCTTCATTTCAATATGAGGACAAGAATTGAACCGATTGAATTAATTAGAATAGAACAATTACACAACAAAAGAGAAAAGAAGATATTTGTTGGCAGTAGATGGGTTTTACTAAATCAAAATTGTGGTTCTTTAGTTATTTTTTTTATATTTGAAATTTTAAGAATTTTGACTCATTCTAAGTATTTCTTATTGCCGAGCCATAGTAATTGCACCTATTAAAGAAACTAGAAGAATTATGAAAATGAGTTCAAATGGAAAATAAAAATCTGGTATAAGCAATGGCTAAACTTTAATCTAAACAAAACCCCAACTCTAAACGACGACGGCTACTGAATATATATAAGTTGGGACATCCTAGGGTTAACCCTAGAGCGCACACCCCTTGGGCTTAGCCCATAACACAATTACAAGGCCCAAGGCCCAAAACAGACTCGGACTAGAAGAGGTACGTGTCTTGTTTCGACGATTTCGGACATCTCAGGAGGAATTTTGACGTGGAACCAAAATCATCTGAAAGTAAAATCCATAAGCTTTCTAACAAGTACTCATGGGCCCCGAAAGTTGTGGGTGCCATGGGCCCCGGGTACCTCATGACAAGCATATGGGCCACTCGGATAGAGGATGGGCCTAGCCTTGTAATTAGAGATATAGCTAAATTCGGCAGACTTCACCTTGTATAGAAAGGAATATACAGTCCTAGTCGGGTGCGTTATATCTCTAAGGGGAGATCTCCTAGTCGTAATCCGATGGGGACTCCTACCTTGTAACCTTGTCCCCCAGTATATAAGGGAGGCAGGGCGCCCATGAGGGCAGAAGAGCTCATAGAAGCACACAGCCATACAGTTCATCAGAACTACCACCGTATATCCTCAAAGAAATACATACAAACTGGACGTAGGGTATTACCTCACATCGAGGGCCTGAACCAGTATAAAATTTCCTTGTGTTCCTTTGCAATCCACCGAGTTTCCATCCGCCGAGTAGCCCCATATATTTATTGCCGGTGTAAAACATCGACAGTTGGCGCGCCAGGTAGGGGCTTCGGCGCGATCTACATCTACAAGCTCGATGGATCCAGCAACCGAAGTCGACGGCGGCAAACTCCCCCCCGGAGATACAATCGCATTCAGAAGCCTTGACTTCGTCGCCGACCAGATCGGCAATCTCACCCCGGCCAACACGGACCCGATCCAACCGGCCGAGGAACCAGCTGACTCCGCGCCAGTCGGCCCACACGACGCTGCGGCAATCCTCGACGACATGCTGCGGCGATCTCCAATACGCCCGAGTCCAGGGACAACTCTTCCTTTCAGTGTTCGACTCGGACTCGGTTCTGAGCGGCCGAGATCGGGCGGAAGGGAAGAGATCGTCAACTTCCCGTTCGGACTCAGCGACGCCGCGGATATCTACAATCTACATCCGACGCGGCAAACCCGATCCCCTGGAGTTCGACTCGGATACGGCTCCGAGCCGCTCGAGATCGGATCTAGGGAGGTCGGAGTTGTAATCACCCCCATCAACTATTCCGACTATGACTCTCAGTCGGACTACGACTCTCAGTCGGACTACGACTCCCAGTCGGATTCCGACTCCAAGTCGGATACCAGCTCGGCAAGCTTCACTCCGCCGCGAGAAATTTTCATGGCATCCAGAGGCTCTAATCCTATTCAGGAATCATGCCGACGACACGAGCCACAAGAGGAGGAGGTCTGCCGACTGCAAGAACAACAGGAGGAAGAAGCAAGACGCCTGCACGCCCGCAACGACGATCTACGCAAGGCTGAGCAAACCGCTCAGCAGCAAATCCTCCAAACCCGAGTTGGCGACACGATGTCTTCGTTACTCGCCCAACAGAACATCGTGGCCGCTGCAACCTACTGGACACAGTCCAGCTTGGGCTTGATCATCAGGCCACCCCGACGATCGCAAGGATAAAGCATGCCTTACCGCTGCTGCATGTCAGCAGCACCAACAGTCGGGAGATACCCTCATACCGACCAAACCGGTCGGCATCCCCAATGGCAGTCTCGTCTACCTCAAAGCGACGCCGAGTGGCCGGCTCTAGTCAGCTGCACACGGAGTCACGCCAAACGTCACTCGGCAACCCAAACAACAACCGGCAACGTCGAAGTGACCGTCGGGACAACCGGGATCTCCGAGGCCAACTATGGCGTGATCTTCGGCAGACACCAATGCTCGGCACGCAAACGAGAAGAAGACGACCAACGCCAGCTGGAATACGAGAACGAGCATTTCGGCTCCACTACGGGCGGTTTCGCCGCCGTAGTCGGGGTCGAGTCCTCATGAAGACGAAGCATACCGGCTTCACCCAGGAGTACAACAGGTCGACTGGCCGTCGGGTTTCAAGCTACAAGCATCGAAAAATACGACGGCAAGACCGATCCCGAGTCCTGGCTCACAGCATACACTCTGGCAATCCAAGCTGCTGGAGGTGACACAAGTCATGGCTAACTACCTCCTAGTTGCTCTAGCCGACTCAGCGAGGACATGGCTAACAGGACTCCCAAAGCGATCAATCGGCTCTTGGGGAGAACTCCAGGAACGGTTCATCACAACTTCCAGGGAACATACGAGAGGCCATCTTCCGAGTACCACCTATATCAGTTGCGCCAAAGGAAGAACGAGTCTCTTCGTGACTTCATCAAGAGGTTTTCTGAGAGGAGGAACTCAATCTCCGAACGTCAAGGATGAGGTCGTCATCGCGCCTTTCGAAAAGGAGTCAAAGACACCTCGTTCATCGACAAATTCACAGATCGGAAGCCTCCCAACTCTGTCAAGGCTTTATTCGACATGGCGAACAAATACGCGACTCGGCCCACGTGTTGCGAGGCCCTCGATAACAACAAGTCACCTGACAGAAGAAGCGGGACGACCGACGACGCGGTCCGACTGAAGCTGGGAATTGCAAACGCAAGTCAGACGGCTCCATTGTGGCAGTCGGTCACAACCGCCTTCGACCTTCACAACTGAGGATTATCAGAAACAACAAGTGACATGCTCGGGGCTCACAAGCTCAAACAGAGGATGGCATCCCACTCCCAAATACGAACAGCTAAGTCGCTTTCTGATAACATCTCCTCACTCGGCCTTGCTAGTGCCACAGCCGCTTACACTAATAGGTGTACAAGCTGCGCATTTACTTTTTTCCGTTTTTGCTCTTAATGATTAAAAAGTACTTCGAGTAACTATAAATCTCGATCCGTGAAACTCTGCTCCATGTAAGACGAACTCAAGTCACCCAAAACGCGTGCCTGGGAAAGAGCCATGAGCAACTCCCGACGGCTAGGGCTATGACTAGTCGGGCAGAGTTGTTAAACGTAAGGGGTCAACTACTCGAGGAATTAATATCAAGAGAAAGAACACGTATTTACATTTACATTGTAAAAAAAATACATTTTATTCGGGTGAATTATTTCCACATCAGATGCTACTCATACCGATATCTTTATATTGCAGGCCAGCCCGGATACGCGTGACAGGAACTCAGGGCTGCGAGCCCATGCTCCTACGCTCGGGGGCTGGACAAGTCTGCCCAAATACACTCGGATGCTCCATGAGGGCTACTCACGAGTACTTGCGCAGTCGGGACGTATCTTCCCGACTACGCTCCATGCGAGCCACAATCGCCCTCGCCCGGCGCAGTCGGGGCTGTTACCACTCGGCTAGTAGGGTACGCCCCATGAGGGTCGCCAGCCGAATCCTACGCTAATGCTAGGTTCGGGTACTTATTTGGCCGCAACTCTGTCAGGTTGGGTACGCCCCATGAGGGTCGCCAGCCGAATCCTATGCTCATGCAAGATTCGGGTGCCTAGCTTGGCTATAATTCTGTTGGATAGGGTACGCCCCATGAGGGGTCGCCAGCCGAACCCTCTGCTAATGCAAGGTTCGGGTACTTGTTCGGCTTTACCAAGTCAGAGAAGACTTATATCGTCAAAGTGCATCCGGAGTTCTCATGCAGCTGTGTCACAAACCTGAGGAGGGCAAGCAGATCCTGCATTATACCCAACCTCAGGCTTACGTGGCAACCAGTTTGCATCCAGAACGTAAGTCGGAAAGGCTTGCGAATAAGGATTTCTCTGGCTGATTGCGGTTACAACACCAAAAAACTCATCCTGACATGCGATGGATGATACTTCTCTAGAGCTATGCTGGATAGGTTCGGCTCAGGCCGGCTTATTTGGTAGCAGCCACAAGATATGAGTTCCTACAGTAGCATGCTCCATGTGGGCCGCCCGAGGCTGAGTTGAAATTATAGCGCTGGTGCTCACCACAGGAACCGATGAGGTAAACAGATATGCTCATGAGAGCCTTATTGCTGAACATATATGTTTGGGTATCTGTCTTATCCACCAGGTCTCGAGGATACATCCTTACAAGGATCACAAGCTGGTCTTCATTAAAATTGGAGATGCAGGTATCTCTCTCGAGTACACCTAACCACGTAATGGATTTATTTTTCATACAGTGGTACTCGGCCTACATGCGTGGCCACCAGTTGCCATGAGCAGCATTATTCCCGCTGACATGACGCGGATGAGTCTAACTTTCGAGTAGTTCACTACTCGGGAGAGACTATAAAATTCTCATTCCCGCTGACATGACGCGGATGATCTAACTTTCGAGTAGTTCACTACTCGGAGAGACTATAAATTCTCATTCCCGCTGACATGAACGCGGATGAGTCTAACCTTCGAGTAGTGCACTACTCGGGAAAGACTATAAACAATCTTCCAGCTGACGAGCTGAAGAGTCTAATTCCGAATGGGACGCCACTCGGGAAAGACTATAAACACCTTTTCCGGCTGACATGATGCGACGAGTCTAATTTTTCGAGTAGTATACTACTCGGGAAAGACTATAAACACCCCTTTCCAGCTGACATGAGACGCTGAAGAGTCCCATATACGAGTAGCATCCTACTCGGCAAGACTATAAACGCACATTCCGACTGACATGAAGTCGAAGAGTCCTATATACGAGTAGTTCCCTACTCGGCAAGACTATAAATTATATTCCGGTTGACATGATACCGAAGAGTCTCATGTACCAGTAGTAATCTACTCGGAAAGACTACAAAGGTTAAAGATCTTTGACTTCATGTTTATTGTTTTTCACAATTAAGCACAAAGTCGGGGGCTACACCTAATAGGTGCGCCTATTCGGCGCACACTATTCCAACATCTACATCGAGAACTTCATAGCCTCGCTGCCCAGCTGACATGAAGCAGGACTCGGAGAAGCAGCACTCAGAACAAAGAGTACTCGGGAGCAATGCACTCGGGAAGACTTCACCGTGGAGGATGAGCACTCGGCATCAGCTGTGACTCAACTATGAATGGTCTCGGGGGCTACTGTGGGTGCCATGGGCCCGGGTACCTCATGACAAGCATATGGGCCACTCGGATAGAGGATGGGCCTAGCCTTGTATTAGAGATATAGCTAAATTCGGCAGACTTCACCTTGTATAGAAAGGAATATACAGTCCTAGCGGGTGCGTTATATCTCTAAGGGGAGATCTCCTAGTCGTAATCCGATGGGGATCCTACCTTGTAAACTTGTCCCCAGTATATAAGGGAGGCAGGGCGCCCCATGAGGGCAGAAGAGCTCATAGAAGCCACACAGCCATACCAGTCATAGAACTACCACCGTATATCTCAAGGAATACATACACTGGACGTAGGGTATTACCTCACATCGAGGGCTGAACCAGTATAAAAAATTTCCGCTTGTGTTTTCCTTTGCAATCCACCGAGTTTCCATCCGCCGAGTAGCCCCATATATTTTATTTGCCGGTGTAAAACATCGACAAAAGTCTTTTCTTGGATCAGCGTAAAATCCGTTTAAAGTTAATACTGTTAGAAGGTCTGAATTCGAATCCAAAACATGCAGAACTTCCATCTCTGCCTTCTACGGACCAAAAGTAACGTGGTGATGTAGGAGTAGACTTGGGTAAGGTCTTGGTTTCGTCCTCAATCAACTTCTTGATCATCTATGCGTTCCTTACGCTCGGTCTCTTTCCCTTTACCCAATCAAGTACCTCTGTAAACAAGAACATACAAAACTCATGGTGCAGTAACGACTGTTCAAATATATAACACGTAAATCTTACGTAGAAAACATGCACCTTTGGTTGATGAATACATATGGTAGCTATGGTCATATCCGAGCTAGTGATGTGCTCATCATCCTCCCCTTCTTGATTGAAAACCATCCACGGTTTCACCTTATCATTAAGCCTAATAAATATATCTTTATCTTTCACAATATAGGGTGAGGTAGTGTTGTGCATATGGTTGGATTCTAAAGTTTTTAAACACGGAGAACACTTTGTAGCGTCGTGCAGCTCACAATACTCCTCTTCTTGCAAACCAACATGTAACTCATTTAAACAACTGGAGGAACTAGATAGAGAATTATTTATACTCATACGGTTCTCTAAATAAGACATGCCATTATGAAAAGGAGGTATATTAAAATTCGAACAAATGTATACTCTATGCACATTATATTCTCATTTATTATCCTAATTGACAATAACATAAAAATCACATAAGAAGGACGTGGCAAATTAGATCTAGCAAATAATTTCTTCTCTAAACAATTGAGTGGACAAAGATCATCAAATTGAATATAGCCCCAAGTATTTATAGAAGATAGCAATCTAAGCTCTTCATTCTCGCTAGTAATGTGAACAACACATCTAAAATCAGCGCATGGTGGTTCAACAACATTACTAACATGTTCATTCACTAGTTGTGGCATGGATATAAGTGAACCTTTATCACACAACTCTTCTTTATCACAAGCAATAGCAAGCAAATCAATTTGTGAAAAAGGCAAATCTGCAGTGGGTTCCACTATTGGTTGCTCTATCATAGAAAAGTGGACATGTGTAATTTAGCTTGAGAATACTCACCTTGATTAATTTCAGCATCATTTAGCTTACCTTCCAAACTCTCATATAAAGCTGGTACTTCATGCTCCTCATCTTCCTTCTCAAGCAATGCCACTGGCATCTCAACTATTTCCTTCTCCTCCTTTTGGTGGATACGCTGAACTTCCTGCAAAACGTTAGTAATGGGAGGCACAAATATAACTTGTTGCTCCCTCATGTTCTTAATTTGACTTTCAACTTCACGTGCAAGCTCTAATAAATGAGGGAGAGAATTATAAGTTTCATGCGCAAGAATATCATGAATTTCTTTGTCAATCCCATGTAAAAATCTCATCTCTGTAGCTTCCTCGCATTCATCTAAACCACAACGCAACAGATAAGTATACAAATCATGATAGTATGATGTTACGGTTTTGCTACCTTGTTTCAAACATTATAGTTGTTAAACAAAATATCAGCATAATACATGGGAACATAAACATCTCTCAAATATCGTTTCAGATCTTACCAAGATTGAGATATTTTATCATGCCTACAAAGATATTTCCAATGATATGAAACACTTTTAATTAGAACACTAGAGGCAGACATAACTTTTTGTTTCTCAGACAAATTATGCATTTCAAATTCTTTATCTACTGCTATCTCTCATTCAATGTATGCATGAGGATCATAGTTTTCTTTAAATAAGATAGTGCACATACCTTATTTGCATCATGTTGATCACTCCTTTTGTCTCGACGAAGAGGTCGAAGTTGAGCATATTCATCTCCAATCGCCTTGCATACTTCTGCCATAATTAGTAGAAAACAAGCACATACACAAAAATATGCACGCTCCTATAAACTACTAGATAGTGGAGGCACAAAAGTTACACACACTCAAACTTTATACCAAGCTCTTACAAGTTCTTACCAATACCAGCTGAATGGTGACCATACCGACTCAACCAAAACCCAATGGAGGTTGGATGTATCGATGCCTTGACAACACTTTCCTATACAACTTCAATCAAATCTGTGGAGCTCTAGGTAGGCTTAAATATGTAGCAAATGCTCAAATCAGAAAATGCAAAACTGAATAATCATTCAAAGTTGGTACCGTGCTGGTCCTAGGTTAGAACATACTAGAGGCGTGAGCCTAGACACAAATGATACCACAAACAACTCCGAACAGAATTAAAAGGAACTCGCTGAAAAGAACAAAGGTGAGGCTCAAACTGTTTTTTCTTCACTTCTTTCTTTCTCTTTCTTTCTTTTTTTTCTTTTTTTTGGTGTGGCTTTTTTTTCTTCTTTTCTTTAAGCACCTTTCTGCCTTTTTTATTTTTTTTGAAAAAATAAATTTCCAAAGATCAAACTAATAACAAAGAAACTAACAAAAGAAATCTAACCGAAAATAAGGAAAACAGGGCTAAGAACATAGCTGAACTTTGTAGGTCTCCAATCACAAAGAAGGTGACCAGATATGGGAGTGCGCCCAAAAGCAAAGATGTAGATCTGCTCGTCAGCTTTCCAACAAGTATTTAAACACCCAAACCCGAGTCCGTATGGAACAAATCTGACGATTTTACTAACAAAGCTCAACTGACTCCAAATCGTACTCGGTTCAAACTTACCAATCCGAGTAGAACTCTTTCAAAGCTTGTATTTAACTAAGAAAAACGATCAGGAATCATCCGAGATATGGATGCTAAGGTGATATAGATGGCAAAGGTGGTGGTGGTGGCCACGGTGACGATGTGAATTGCAGCAATATTTATGGCAGCGGTGGTGGTGGCGTGGAAACCGGCGGCAAAGGAAATGGTACTAGACGTGACAAGAACTTGAAACTCTAAATGACTAGACGCTAAGACCAGCAACTCGACACAACGATGCAACTAAAAACTCAATAAAGCAAAATCCAAAAAGAACAATGCAGCGGCTCAAAGATGTCTAGGTAATAATGCAACTTTTTTTGTAGTACTTTTTTTGGTTATGGGTAGATGAATACTCACCGAACAACGAAAGCTCTAATACCACTTGATAGGAGCAAGGGTGGCCCGATCTTTCGGTGAGTTGAAGGTAACTACGATTTGGGAGAAACGTTGATGTCGGCGAAATGGGACTGGGGTCCCACAGCCTGCGGGGACGCGTGGATCTCCGGCCACATCGGCTCCTCCGGGGGGCATATCCTGCACGACCGGCGGCCGGCAGGGAGGCCGTGTCTCCCGCCGGTCGTCCGTGCCCGGATGCGTCGCCCCCGGCCCCGGGTGCTCGTCCGCGCCCGGACGCGCCGCCTGTCGCCCGGAGCGCCCCTCCGGCCCCGGGCGCGCGTCGCCCGGGAGCGGGAGCGCCGCCTCCGGCCCCGGGCGAGTGCCGCCCGGGAGCGGGCCGTCCGGGAGCGCCTCCTCCGGCCCCGGGCGAGTGTCGCCCGTGCCCGGAGGCGCCGCCTCCGGGCATGTGTGGCAACCAGGCGACCAGACCAGCCGCCCGCAGCACCCGACAGGGGCTCCTCCATGTGTGGCAACCAGGCGACCAGACCAGCCGCCCGCAGCACCCGACAGGGGCTCCTCCAGGCGTGGCGCAACAGGCGGCTGCTGGCATGCAGGTGCTCCAGCCGCCCACAGCAGCAACAGCTCCGGCATGGGCGTCGTAGGCAGACGTGTGCACAGGAGAGCTCGCCGGAAAAGCTCTCTCTCTGTATTCTGGCACTGTGGACTCCCCTAATCTATAAAGGAGGATCCAAGCCACCGAACCGAGGGGCAAGCAAGCTTTAGCATTAGGAACCCCGAGCTCGTACTCGGACTAGATCCCGGCTCTCCGACTCTAGCTCATTCTTAGACGACTGTTTCTCTTCCTTAGCTCCGGCCAGCGGGCCGAGCTCACCTTGTAAACACCAAGCCACATTCATCCACTACATAGCATACACACAGGAGTAGGGTATTACGCTCCGACGGCCCGAACCTGTCTAAATCGCCTCCTGCCTCTTTCCCGCGTGATCTTCGCGGTCCGGACCTCTCTGTTTCCAGTTCGGGCCCCCTGTTCCCGAACGCCTATCGATCCGCCGAACGCCGACTACGCCTGAGAAACAGCTCCCCTGGCCGAACCTCAAAGGGGGGTCTCCCGACTTCCCGCCGTCGAGGCTTCGTCCTCCGACAGCTGGCGCGCCAGGTAGGGGAGAGCGCCAGGCAACCCGAGCAGCCGTACTGGGTGGGCTCTGGCGACGAATAGCGGTTTCCCACTAGTGGTTCGGAGCTGGAGGCCGGGGCCTCGGAATGCCTGGCGGCGTCCCTGCGCCGCTCACGCTGGCGCTCCATTGTGACCCGGGCGTCCTCGTGGGCCCGGGTCCGGTCGAGCCGGTTGCGGAGGTCGCCCGTGCCCCGGGATTTGTTCTGGCCCGAGGCGGTCGGCCGGCTCGCGCTAGAAGTCGCGCGGTCGGAAGTCCCCGTGCTTGTATGGCCGCCGGCGGTGACCCGGCGGTGGGCGGTGCCTACCAAGTCGGCGATCTCGTTAATCCATCGCCGCCCCCGGCCTCCATCCCCGGCAAATGTCGGGGGGTGTCGCAGGAGGGCTTCCGCCGCCAAGAGGGCTTCCTGCGGTGTCGCCGAATGGAAGTGGAGGCTGCGACGTGCCGTGGGATGGCGCCTTTGTTCGCGCCTTATGGATGAGGCGGCGGCGGACCCGGCGGGGCACTTGCCGGCCCCCTCCGCGAGGGAAGGGGCCGAGGCCGCACTACCAGGCCACCGCGGGGCGCGCTTTGCCCGCCGGGTACGCGCCGTGCGCCCCCAGGAAGGCGAAGAGGGAGAAGGTGGCGGGCTTGCCTCTGGGCTAACGTGGCCCAGCAGGGTGTAGTCGCCGGACTCCTCGTCGGAATCCCGCGGACGATGGCCTCCAGCCATGAAGGGCGTCGGTGTCGGGAACGTCGGCGTCCGACCTGAGGAAGAAAACTTCCCCTACCTGGCGCGCCAGCTGTCGGAGGACGAAGCCTCGACGGCGGGAAGTCGGGAGACCCCCCTTTGAGGTTCGGCCAGGGGAGCTGTTTCTCAGGCGTAGTCGGCGTTCGGCGGATCGATAGGCGTTCGGGAACAGGGGGCCCGAACTGGAAACAGAGAGGTCCGGACCGCGAAGATCACGCGGGAAAGAGGCAGGAGGCGATTTAGACAGGTTCGGGCCGTCGGAGCGTAATACCCTACTCCTGTGTGTATGCTATGTAGTGGATGAATGTGGCTTGGTGTTTACAAGGTGAGCTCGGCCCGCTGGCCGGAGCTAAGGAAGAGAAACAGTCGTCTGAGAATGAGCTAGAGTCGGAGAGCCGGGATCTAGTCCGAGTACGAGCTCGGGGTTCCTAATGCTAAAGCTTGCTTGCCCCTCGGTTCGGTGGCTTGGATCCTCCTTTATAGATTAGGGGAGTCCACAGTGCCAGAATACAGAGAGAGAGCTTTTCCGGCGAGCTCTCCTGTGCACACGTCTGCCTACGACGCCCATGCCGGAGCTGTTGCTGCTGTGGGCGGCTGGAGCACCTGCATGCCAGCAGCCGCCTGTTGCGCCACGCCTGGAGGAGCCCCTGTCGGGTGCTGCGGGCGGCTGGTCTGGTCGCCTGGTTGCCACACATGGAGGAGCCCCTGTCGGGTGCTGCGGGCGGCTGGTCTGGTCGCCTGGTTGCCACACATGCCCGGAGGCGGCGCCTCCGGGCACGGGCGACACTCGCCCGGGGCCGGAGGAGGCGCTCCCGGACGGCCCGCTCCCGGGCGGCACTCGCCCGGGGCCGGAGGCGGCGCTCCCGCTCCCGGGCGACGCGCGCCCGGGGCCGGAGGGGGCGCTCCCGGGCGACAGGCGGCGCGTCCGGGCGCGGGGACGAGCACCCGGGGCCGCGGGCGACGCATCCGGGCACGGACGACCGGCGGGAGACACGGCCTCCCTGCCGGCCGCCGGTCGTGCAGGATATGCCCCCCGGAGGAGCCGATGTGGCCGGAGATCCACGCGTCCCCGCAGGCTGTGGGACCCCAGTCCCATTTCGCCGACAGTTGACAACCCGACTACAACCGTACGAGACGTTGTGTTGTTGCGCCTTAGCGATCGATACACCTCTCCAAGGGTTGCTGATCTTGTCGGTGCAGATCAACCTTATTTCTGCAAGCAAATCGGAGAAACGAGCAAGAACAAGATAAAAGCAATCTGATATTGTAAATAAGAATTAAATACAAACGATAAGGTGGGGTTCCATAATAGGAAAACGACGATCTAACCGATCGCGGCTTTACCCGGAAAAAGTAGCAATAGCTAAACTTTAATCTAAACAAAACCCCAACTCTAAACGACGACAGCTACTGAATATATATGAGTTGGGATGTCCTAGGGTTAACCCTATAGCGCACACACCTTGGGCTTAGCCCACGACACAATTACAAGACCCAAGGCCCAAAACAAACTCGGACTGGAAGAGGTACGTGTCTTGTTTTGACGATTTCGAACAGCTCATGAGGAATTTTGACGTGGGACCAAAACCATCTGAAAGTAGAGTCCATAAGCTTTCTAACAAGTACTCATAGGCCCTGAAAGTCCTTCTAGATCAGCGACTAGATCCGTTTGAAGTTGATGCTGTTAGAAGGCCTAAATCCGAATCCAAAACGTGCAGAACTTCATCTATTGCCTTCTATGGGCCAAAAGTGACATGATGATGTAGGAGTAGACTTGGGTAAGGTCTTGGTTTCATCTCCAATCAACTTCTTTAATCATCAATGCGTTCCTTACGCTCGGTCTCTTTCCCTTCACCCAAACAAGTACCTCTACAAACAAGAACACACAAAACTCATGGTGCAGTAACGGTTGTTCAAATATATAAATCGTAAAACTTATGTAGAAAGCATGCACCTTTAGTTGATGAATACATATGATAGCTATGATCATATTCGAGCTAGTGATGTCCTCGTCATTTTCTCTAGGGGGTCTCTTGTCTCATCAACATTCAACTCTTTGTATGCTTTGTTTTCTATCTTCAGTTTTAAGCTGACCAGCGTTCCATCACCGGTCCGTGAAAAAGATTGGTACTGCTTTCAATCTGGGCTATATATTCAGGAAGCTATCTAACCCAAAAAAACTGTAGATGTGCACCTTGGACTGATTTGGTTGTAATTGTGTGCTCTCTTCCCTCAACCTTATCAATTTTTGTTGGCAGCTAGCTCCTCTGCTGCTCTGAGCCCCTGAACATAAGAGCATGTATTGCATAATGTTTAGAACTCTTGAGAAAATTCAATTTACAATATTGATAGGGAATTCGGTTCTCAAGAGAGAGAGAGACGCACACACAAACACACAAAATATTTGACTGCCTCCACCTGCTACCGCATTGTGCAGTTTTCTTCTAGAAACACCAAAATCATTGATATCGATGATTCAGTTGAATTGTCAATACAACCAGAAAAGCAAAACATAAAACCCTAGCTCGATCTACAAACTAGAAAAGGGGTTAGATTGAACTTTGGTGGCATTTCCTAGTACCGAGCTTACAAGTAGTTAGATTGAACTTTTCCCTTTTCTTTTTTTTTTTTCTCTTAGATGGTTGGCTTGGAAAGATTTTACGAGATAACTACATCTATCAGTGCTCGGCAGTTTGATTATAGATATTGGCACAATCAATCAAGGCTAAGGTTCACGATTGGTCGACAGGATTAATCCAACTGGCTCACTAAACTAGTACTACTAATCAAGTCGATCCAGATTAATTACCAGATAATCATTTTAATTAGAAACAACAAACACGCTTGAGCTAAACTAAATATGAGTCACCCGGCAGGTCTGAACAACAATTAATTGAGTTTCATGGAGTCGAAGCAAACATGTCTCTAGTGAGCAACAAATTGTGGCATCTCTATATATCTTCTCTACATCCACCCACATCTCATGTGAATGAAGCAGCTGCTCGCACATTTATATTATGGTAACTAGGTCTATCAACTAACAATCACTGGAATCAGTCCTAGCCACAAGTGAGCCCATCCATATCCAGCTGATCATCAAGTGATAGGTACAAACGTTTTTCACCTATCAATTGTTTGGTTGGATCTCGTAATTTCATACACACATGTTCCGAAGAAAAAGTTGATATGCGCAGGTTAATGAAAGAGCTTTTCTCTTGGCCTGGGCTATATTGTTTATATTATTTATATACACCTCTTCACAGTGATGAGATGCTAAATACTCCATAGCATAAAAGAGAAAATACATGCAATTCAAATGGGGTTACAGCCATAAGTCATCCAATGTACAATGTAATTTTTTTTTTGTTCCGAAAAAGATAAATTTGTTAATCCTGTATTGGAGCATAATGTCCTAAAGTAATTTTCTCCAAACTTCTTTTAGGATCATGTTTTGTGCACAATCTTAACATTTTGGTACTTGGCTACTAATTATCTATACTACTTTAAAAGAGGCTATTGGTGGTGGTGAGTGGTGAATCTGCTTCCACCACCACCAACTCCTTGTCCAACTCCTTGTTTTTTTTTAAGGAAAAAATGACAGTATGGGGGTCAGAGAACTCACATGTCAACCACTCTACCACTAACTTCCTACTTTTTTGTGGAAAGAAAAAAGGACAATGTGGAGCCAGGAGGCCCATATATGCAAAAATTAAGAAATAATATATGCACAAAGTTATGGTAATAATGAGTTAATTATAATTTTATTTAATTAAATCCCATTGCAACGTACGGGCAATATGCTAGTATTGTACAAAAGAAAACACTAATGCAGGCTCTGATGTGAACAATCGCAATTCCCTCCATCATGGTGCTGCTGCTTGCTACCAGTATAAGTATATACCTAAATCAGCAGTTAGCTAACACTTGCATACTGGACAAATTCATGAGATGAAAATTCTCGAATCTTTTGCTCATAGTGACTCCCAAGTGGTAATCAACATGATTGAGCACCAAAAGGCTCTCATGGTGGAGCTGCGTAGCATTGTCATATCAATACATCCGAGAGACAATGAGCAAGCCCAGCTTGCTCTTCAAATATTGGGAGATATATTGAGTTTCTCAGATAAGGCTATCTCCATGCTAGAACTTGGTGGCGACACTAACAAGCTGACTAATCTTGTCAGAGGTAAGAGAAAACATGACAAGCATAGCATGGAGAACCACAACTTGGAGGAATCCAAAGAAAGTGGTAACAAGACAAGGTATATGTATATATTATATAGCACTCGAGGAACATCCATTAACTTATCATTCATTGCTGGAGCTAAAAAATGTGATTAATTCTCTTGGTTATGGTAGGAAGAATACAAAGCACACAGGTTCAGCTGTGGCCCAAGAACCTCACAACGATGGACATCAATGGAGGAAGTATGGACAGAAATGGATCTCCAAAGCAAGACACTCCAGGTACAAAAGACATATAAACTCCTGTGTTTTGTTCCAATGCATGCAAATTGGTTTATCTACTAAAAAGATATATAGATCTAATGAGCTCATTTGCTTAAGCAGGAGCTATTATAGGTGTCAATAGTAAAGTGAAAGGGTGTCCTGCTACCAAGACAGTGCAACAAATGGATTCCAGTGGAAATGGAACATTGAAGTTGTTCAATGTTGAGTATTATGGCCAACACGCATGCAATAGAGATGGCATAGGCAATCCATATGATGTCGACACAGCCCATCACAGTGTGGCACCTATCGATCAAAACCTATGCAATAGCCCTACACTTGCATCAGAAGCCCATGGTGTTCAAGATGAAAGATCTGATAATTTGGCTATGGTACCAAATATGCCAGAGTATTTGACAGCGTTTGAAATGGAGAGAGCCTTCGAGGTTACTATGAACTTACCATTGGATTCTGACCACTGGATGTTTGATGATTCAATAAGATGTGAGCAAAGTCGATGTGCATATGGAGGTGATGACTAGATTTTAGCTATAAGCTAGCTTGGAGTTCTTCCGGGATGTATTAACTGTTGTCATAAGCTGTGACCTGGCAAAAATCGGAAGCAATTTGCTCATGACTAAGAAGTAGGCTTGAAAGAAGCATGTGTCTAATTATTATATGAAATTAGAAATCCTATGTGCTAGATACTTAATTGCAACGCCAATGCAGTGTTGGATATGAAAAAGTGATTCAAGTGAGTTTTGCAGTTTCTTCCCTGTTAGGAAAAATGCTTGGGATTCTGAAAAATACATTAATAGCATGGATATGCATTAGTGGCATAGAATAGATTTTCTCATATGAAAAGGTATGCACACTTTGAGTTTTAGGTCACCAGTATATTTCATGGATTGCTTCTCTAATATGAATTGCAGAAGCAGTTCCTGTAAATTTGACACACAGAGGATAGCAATAATGGATGTGAAGACAGTCAGTAGCGTGTGGGTAACAAATCCAAATTCTCTTCATCAGTGAACATGTAGCTAGCTAAAGTACAAGTAGACAGCCTTCTGTTGAGAATAGATGGATGCTATCCTGTACACACACAGATATAGGGAAGAAGGGTAAGGCAGCCGTCAGGCCATCTGATCACCGATACATAAACATTGTTAAGCGTGGCACACCATCTTTGAATTTGAGAGGTTTTGCGTACGTCCTGCTACGAAATCATTTAATTTTAAGCATGGCTGCAATCAATGTTTTTCTCTTCGTCTGCTTAAACATATGATCAGTTCGTATGCGGTAAATAAAAACGAATGCTTAGTTAATCAGCACGCACATGTGTTAGACAATTTGGAAATAAACAAAACAGAGAGATACCATAGATTGCTGGCACACCCATGCATTCGTTGTACTACAATTAACGAAGGGGATTGATGTTTGAAGTTGACTAATCAATATCCATTCAGTAGCGTAGTACTAGAATACAATGAAGGGGTTTGATGTCTGAATCTATTGGGAGATCAAATCAAACAATAGAATCAAGCTGAGATGTAAGGTAGCTCCAACTCCAAGTGAGATGGATTATTCAGATTAAGAGAAGCTAACCTGGATGGAGTGAGTGAGTGGCCCAACAATTCGTATATTCTCCGAGCGTGGACGAACGCAAGATAGATCCCCATTCCGAGGGTAAGGGCATGCAGCGGGAGCCGTGGCGATCGATCGCCAGGCATTTAATCGAGAACCTTGAGGGCATGCAGGGCCGCATGCAACGAGGTCGAGGTCGAAGTCGAGGACGTCGCAGATGGCACCGAGCCCCTTGAGCAGAGCAGGATGTTGCAGGAGGAGATGATGTTGGGGGTGTGATGGGAAAGCTTGGTGGGGGCGGCGCGGAAGAGCGCGGCGGCGAGGCGGAGGCGGCGCGCGGGGGCGGAGACGAGAGGGTGGAGGAGAGGAAGAAGAGGCCTGGATTGAGACATGTTAGGCCTTTAGGCCCAGCCCAGATCACACATGACCCCCTGCGATTGGCCCATCATTTTCTCAGATGGGCCTTGGCTTCATTGATGCAGCAGATCTCCCTCCGGCGTCTCGACGTGGCCCATTTACAACACAAAAAACAATTCCAGCTGGGGTAATTTTACTACTACATGTGATTTTCTTTTCTTTTTTAAACTACTATATATATCCAAAAGGAGTTTAATTTTTTTTGTGTCCAATAAAAGGATCTTATAAATTGGGATCTGAGTCCAGGCTCCAAGTCGTACAGAAAAATGGTCAAAGAAAAACATGCCAGAAACATTGATAAAAGCTAAAAAAAAAATGTTGGCAATGGCATCCTTGATCACAGAAAAGACCACTTACTAATCAGTCCTCTTTAACGTTGGTCTAAATCTTCCTTAAAAGATAGTTTATTTTATCTATGTTAATCCATCCCTGCTTAAACTTCTTTTCATGCAAAATTCCGAACAAAACCTTCTCGTAAATCACTATATTTAAACGTCCTAAAGTTTTAAAAAATATCCTCATTCATACCACTGCTAATGGCAGCGGTCCTAGCTATATGAAAAACACTTTATTTTGATCGTTATTAATGGTTGTGATCCTTTTTTGGCAAAGTTGCTCATGACTCCCTGCAGATGGGCCAAGTACCCCGGCCTTCTTTTGACCTACCCATGAGACATCATATGAGAAATTATGAGTCATTCTGGTTTGATATCCTACCAACCAATTTTCGTAGCATAGTATACCAAACATCCGTAGTAAAATACTTTCCTATTAAAAGTTTGGTATTACCTATATATTCTTTTTATCGAAGCAGTTGAACTTATTGAAAGATCAGACCCCTATTCACATCAAGAATATACCCACATATCTCATTATTATCAACCAAGCTCTCACGTAGTCGACCTTACTACTGAGAGTATTGTTCCTACAAGCAACCAAAAAAACTCCACAAGAACAAAAAAGTACGCAATATAAATTGCAGATTAATATGAGATACACCAAGTTAGATTTCACAAACCGATATAGCAGCGAAATTGCAAAGTGGCAAAATAATTAAGCAAGTCCCAAACCCTAGATATGGTGGCGACTATCTATTTATGAGTTACATTGGGGTGGGAGGTCCACCAAAATATAGACCGGCCAAACAGGACTCAATTACATGGCCTAAGCCCAAATTTGACTTGGCTAGAAGAAATACGTGACTTGTTTTGCATATTGCAATCAAAATTATTTGAAAGTCTTGAAGATATTTTCAACGAGTACTCGTAAGCCGTAAATAGCCTCTAGCTAGATTTGTTTCAATTTGATGCTATCAGGAGTACCGAATCCGAATCCAAAATTTACTGAAACTTTACCTATTATCTTTTATAGCCCAAAAGTGATAGAGAGGCATGTAGGAGGTCTGGGGAAGGCCTAAAGTTGGTCCCCAATCCACCTCATTGACCATCCATGGATTTCATGTACATGTTTCTCTTTTCTTCGTCCATGTAAAGAGTTGTGTCTTTATGATAGTAGTGTATGAATTCCATGTGCTACTTTTTTTTTTATTTGAGAGAGATGGCATGCTTTCAGTCCGGGCTATATATGCAGGAAATATCTAACCCAAATACTGTAGATATGCCCGTTGGACTGATTTGGTTGCAATCCTGTACTCTCTCTTCACTCAACGTTGTCCAATTCTGTTGGCAGCTCCTATGCCCGCTTCGAGTCCCTCAATATAGCAGCATGTATATTAACATAATGTTTAGAGCTCTTAAGAAAATTCAATTTATAGCATTGATAGGAGCTCGGATAAAACACACACATGCAGCACAATAGTTCACTGCCTCCACCTACTACAACATGGTACGCAATTGTCACGCCTCGATCTGGCACCACCGTACAATAGCACCAAATAGGGCGTGCCGCAGGAAAAATAGCGCGAATTGCCTTCCCGCGGAACCGCGATACCGATACCAGTCCCAGGACACAACGCTAGTATCCACGGAAATCAGATATGTATCATTACAGTACCTTAAATAAATAATAATTAAATAGACTTATACCTTAACCTACGTTGCAGCTTCGGAGCAAGCCGGAGACAGCAACGAACAACACAGAGGCAGCGGCAGCAGCGGAACAGCGGACTAAGTCCCAACGCACAGGCAGCGGCTAGGAACCAGGACGAAACTCTAATCTTCACTTCACTGCAACTCCAGCTTCAGCTCCCGACGGAGAAATATATATATATATATACACACACACAGCAAGGGTGAGTACTTACGTACTCAGCAAGTCAGGGAAAACTTAGGTGGTTATTGCAGGCTTCAAAGAGAAGCTGGTTGATTTATAAATCCGTTTTGTTGAAATCTTTTAAATCTGCTAGTGTGTGCTTCTCAACAACCAGGACGAGGTGAGTCTCGTCCGATCGGAGTGAAAGATACATCAATCTTTATTTCTCCAGTTTTCGCAATCAAGAATTCACATCAGACGGCTTCACGAGCCAAAGCATTTTCCCGGACTTTCCGAGTCCTACTGTCCACGACAGCCAAGCCATTTCATCGGACCTCCAGCGTCCTTAATGGCACCTCCTTCTCACAATTCCCAAAACCACACACGCATTTGCAAATAGGGTAAAATAAAACTACGCTAAGGAATCACATCACATCCATCCATGACCGTGGGCACGGCTGTTTAAACAGTTTAGACCTCTGTAGAGGGGGTACACTTTACCCACACGACACGACTCACTCTAGCCATCAGCTCACACTGAGCAGGCACGATCGGTGGCCTAGAGGTTTTCGCGACAAGGCATTTCCCTAGCCCTCCCAGGTTACCCCATGCCAACTGGAGGGGTCTCCAAGACCAATCACAGGGTAGGTCCACGACCATGCTGTATCAGGAATCTAGGAGGCAACTCCGACGTCCTACCGCACGATCCACAGTCCAATGGCATGCAAGGCGTCCTTGAGAGTCTAGTTACTCGGCCAGGGGCTTCCCAATTCACCCATATGGTTGTACTATCATATGCTCGGATGAAATTCTGAAGGAATCGGTCCTTAAAGCGACCATACAGGCATCTCACACACCAGATCGGCCTTGTGTCACGAGTCTCCATTTTAAAATTCATTTTGCTTTCACAAGGCACCGACCTAGGTGTCGGGTTTTCCAAACGTTTCGTAAAACCACGTTTTATCCAAGAAGTTGCTTAAATTTTAAGTTAAAGATGTGACCGTCGGTACTCGTACAATAGTGCACGAATACTGGGGCACGGCTACGGTGGTTACAAGGGAACATGGTATTACAATTATCAAGGAAGGATTTAAATGCAGCAAGGCTGGGTAGGTCACCCGGTCTGACTCGCAGACGGGACCGAATGACTTAGTGCACACATATCGATGCAGTATTTCGCAATCTAAATAATTTAAATTTTAATTATATACTCGATTGATCAAAGGTAACTTGCCTTGCTCTAAGTCTTCACTGGTCGTTGAGAAATCGTCGCTAAATCCGCTCCAAAACGAATTTTCCAGCTACCATTACTATGCGCAAACACACAAAGATCTACGCAAAGACCAGTAAAAAGATCCTATTTAGTACTAATAATAGTGCCATTGGATAGATCTCAATTTTAGAAAATTACTGGAGTTGGAACGGAGTCAATCGGAGTTACGGATCGGAAGATATGTATTTCCGAAGATTAATTGAATTTCTAATTCACTGGAAAAGGATTAAATTAAATTCTCCAGGGAATATTCCAGGGATCTTTTCACTGTGACACTGACAGCTGGGACCCAAGAATCAGGGAGGGGTGGAGCACGGTGCACACGACTGGGGATGGCCCACCAGTCGGTGGCCCGGGGTCCATGGACTGAGTCCAAACGGGCATAGAGAGAGAGAAAGGGGCTAGGTGGCTCACAGCCACGGACTACGGTGGACTGAGGGGGACGGGCACACACGACAGTCAGGGGGTCTCACGTGAGCTCGGCGTATGGACGCGAAGGGGGAGGAATGTGGCTCCGCTCGGGTGGGGGCCACATGACAGTGATACCTGTCGTGGATCGGCTTGGCGAGGCAGAGGCGAGATATGGGACGGCCAAGATCGATGGCCGACGGCGACGTGAAGCATCCGGCAAACCACGGCGGAGGACGGCGAGCGGCGGCCACCGGCGGGAAGAGGGGACCGAGGCAAAACCATCCAACGGTATGGATTGGCGAGATATCGTGCAACAGCGGCCACCGATGAAAGATAGAGGGCGGGGAGAGAGAGAAGAGCAGCGGCGTTCGGCGCTCTAACAGGCTGGGGGGGAAACCGAGGAGGTCTAAAGCATCATGAATCGAGGGAGAGAGGGGTTCACTCTATGCTTACTGGCGGGGAGTGGCGTCGACGATGGCTGGGTGGTAGGGAGAAGGAGAGAGGCCACGGGCTCCGACGGTGTGGAGGAGATGGAAACAGGACGAGGGGGATACTCGGTGTCCACAGGGCACGGCCTTGGCTCGGGGCGGTGTCCGAGGCATCCTAGCCGCGGCAGAGGACAGCCCGGCTTGTGGCAGCGGCGGACGCCTGGGATTAATCGGGCAGCACCGGCGGGTAGACACGAGGGCGATGCTTAAGAAGGCTGAAGCAAACAAGGTCGAGGAGCTCTTGGGAGGCAGAATATTTATAGGAGCGGAGGGGCTCGGCTAGGGCCTCGGCCTCCAATAATGGAGCTTGAATAATTGAGGGGAGACAGGCGGGAATTTGGTGCCGTGGCGAAGATTTCCCACAGACGGCGAATTCGAATTTACGGTGGGGATGCACAGGTGGCGGAGGTCGGTCTATCATATGGTGTAGCTCAGAGTGCGAGCGTGGGCTTGAGGGCGCGCAAATGATTGAGAGAGAGGAAGATTCGGGAGGGGTCTCGTGGTCTCGGTCTTTGGTCAAAAGGAGAAGCGGAAAGGAAGAGAGGAGCGGCGACCGCGGACATGGCGGTCCACGGCTTGGTGGGGTCGTGGTGCGGGGCCGAGGTGACGCGAGCAGGGCCAGAGCGGCCACGGTCATTTGACCGAACAGCTTGTGCGCGAGAACGGGAAAACGAGGGGCGACAGAGGAGGAAGAAGAACAATGCTGTGAGATCGGCGGCTGAGTGGCGCGCGGGGAGACACGCGGCTGAATCTCGTGGCGCGCAGCGAGCTCACGCGAGCGGGCGAGCGGCGAAAGGAGATCGACGGCCGAGCGAAGGACATGCGGCGTGCATCCCGCAACTCGACGCGGCTCACGGGCGGCGTGAGCGTGATGGAAGATCGACGGCTGCCAAGTGAGGCGCGGGTGCAACGTGGCAGCCATCCAGCACTAGGCGATCACGCGGGCAGTGAGAGGGGATCGACGGCAGGCGAGCTACGCGTGGGGACCCATGGCGGCGATCGGCTTGGTGGCCGAGCAAGGGTGCGTGGAGGACACGCGGCAAGCATCCAAGCGTTTCGGCAGGAAGCGCATGGTGCGGCGTGCAGAGGAGATTCGACGGCAGGCGGGCGGCTCGGGACACGCACGTGTCGAGCATCCGGGAGTGCGCCACGCGTGCATGGCGGCCGTGGGCTAGCCGGGCCGAGGAGGAAGGGTGTTGCGGCCCAAAGGCACAGGAACCTTTTTCTTTTTCTCCAAGATTATTTTGGAGGGCTTTTGGAGGCTTTCAAAGGGATTTTAAATTCAAAAATCTTTATTTGAACCCAGCAAAATTTGGGGAAATTCCAGGAGGGGTCCAAAGTAGCAATTTTTGGTATTTTTGGGATTAATCTTTTTTTTCGAGGATTTTTGCGTGGGATCCAAAGAGAGAAGAATTCAAGGAGGGAGGATTAAATTCAAATTACAATTTTTAATTTGAATTTTTTGGGGGATTGCTCAAGGGAGTTTGAGGAGTTTTCCTAGGGCTTTGGATGGAGGCGAGACTTATTTGGGTGGTATATATATATATATATATATATATATATATATATATATATATATATATATATATATATATATATATATATATATATATATATATATATATATATATATATATATATATATATATATATATATATGGGTATGTTTATGGAGGGTTTTATGTATATATATAGAGAGAGAGAGAGAGGTATTTATATATATACACATAAGTTGGTGGAGTTGAGTAGAAGGGTTGATACATGTATGTATATATGCATGTATTCTTATACTTACATATATATGGATGCTCATATATATATATATATATACATATTGGGGTTGATTATTGAGTAGAGGTGGATTTCAAGGGAGAGAAAACAAGGGAATTTACAGGAAGATTCAACAGGGGGTGTCTTAGGGTTCCGACATCGGATCTTCGAAACGAAAATCGTATCAGAGATGTTGGCACATCGGTTTGGATATCGAAACGGAGATTTCTGGAGGAGGAGATCGGGAACTCGCCGTTAGGGTTTTGAAACGAAGCTCGATATCGACAATTCGAAATCAGAGATTATTTTGGAACGGAGGGTTTTGAGAGGATGAATTGTCGAGATCAAGGCGGAGAGACAGATTGAGATCCAAGCACGACATACAACACATCACACAAGATCGAATTTTTACAGGTAGATTTTAGCAAGTTATCATTTAACGTCTCGCTGAAAGCGGGGCGTTACAAACCTACCCCCTTACAAAAATCTCGTCCTAGAGATTTGAAGGCGGATAGAGAAAAGAGAACAAAAGGGAAATTTCAGACTTCTTTAGAACACACACGTAGCACAATAGTTCACTGCCTCCACCTGCTACAACATGGTACGCAATCTTCTTCTAAAAACACGGCAACCACTAATATCAACGTTTGAGTTGAGTGGTCAAGCTAGATATGTATATTAGGTGGACAGAACGAAGCAGCAATAGAGCGGCTTGAATGGGGTCCGAGGAAGGGCTACCGAGGTGAGGGAGAGGCTTTTCCCTCGATTTAGCCGGCCAGCGCATGATCGTAGCTACACGGCCTATGAGGGCTCTCATCTCGGCGAGGCAATTGCACCGGTGGAGGGGCCTAATTGGTAGTGGGGGGCCCAGGGTTAGCTGATAGGGCCCTAGGGCTAGGGACTGGCCAGCTCTTGGTTTGTGAGATTGCATAGGGGCGGCGGGGCAAAGTGCGCGGCGTTGGCAGCACCAAACAGTGCATGATGCCGGCTATGCTCTGATATGCGCATACAATTGCAAGGCAACATGGCGGCATGCCGTTTTCGGTGATGCCGTGATTCATGCGGGGCTTGCGACATACAGGAAAGCGGTGAGGGAATGGATGAGACAGGACGGTAGCGTGGGTTCTCACTATGCAGCAACCGGGGAGTGGCACACCGAGGCGATGGTAGGGACAAGCTACGGGCGGTGAGGTTCCGGTCGGTGGAGGTTAGGCCTGCTGTTCGTCCTTGCTTGCGGCGGCGGCGGCGGCGTCGTTCTTGCGCGGTTCGTCTTCGGGGCTCACTGGTCACCTCCCGCTCTGGTCCGGCTGGAGCTCGGGCGGGCACTGCTTCGTGGAAGATGGTGCAACGGTGCGGTCAGTGGCGTAGCCAGGGGTAGTCCTGGTGGGCTCAGGACTACCCCCGATTTTGGTCTAGAGACACCCCCCTCAAATTTGAAGCCCAAAAAATAGGCCCAATAAGGAAGCCCAAGAGGCCAAGAAGAAGGAAGAAGAGGGCTAGGGCACGAGGTCTCGGCTGGCATTCCCGACCTCGTCCCCATGTTCCCGACGCGCCACCTCTGCCTGACTGCCTCCCGACACGCCGGCACAACGCCTCTCCTTCCCGAGTCCCAAAGCGCCACCACCTCCTGGAGACTGGAGTAGTGGAGTCCCCGGTGGTCCGGCCGGCTCCGACTCTGCGCGGCCCACGAAGCCAGCAGCGTGGCGCCCTGTCGCTGAGCCGGCTAAGGCCCGACCCCGATTGGTTATGGAAGACTGGAAGTGAACTAGTGAAGTCTATGCAGGTACAAACTACAAATATCTCCTGAAATATTCCAACTCCTACAAATAGAATTCCAACACTGCTTAGAGCCAAGTAGAAATTCTGTCAAATTTTTTGTTTGTAACAAGTAATATTCTCATAATTTTCAAACATAGAGAAGATCAGATAGGAACATAAGATCCAAATTTTGCATCATTGCTTAGTTACATATATTGTTGAAAGGGTATTTTCTGTATTGAGTCCAGTGAAGACCAAGTTGAGAAATAATATATGTGATGATTTATTAAATCATTGCTTAGTCACATATATTGAACGAGATATCTTCTTCTAAGTTCGTAAGGAAGATATAATAAATATGTTCATGGCTAAGACCAACCGAAGATTACGCTAGCGGCATTGTAATCTTCTATGTATGTGTAAGATCTTTACACATTTCGAACTATCTATGTTGTAATGTTTGCACATTTTGAACTTGCCAGTTAAAATAGTCGATTATTGATGTTATAAGATATTATTTGCATATTTGTATCGTCTATTAACTAAATTTGTACTTGTATGTGGGATTTGTGGTGTTAGAAAATTTTGATATGTGATGTGAACTCGTGAGCTAGGACCACCCAACTAAAAATTCCTAGTTATGCCACTAGGTGCGGTTGAGGACGGCGAACCAAGGTGGGTGAAAGGGCGACGGTGGCGAGCAGAGAGAAAAAGGGGTTCGGCTGGCTGGCCGTCGGTGTTTATAGGCGGCTGGCGGCCGTTTGTGAGAGGGGAAGCAGGAGGGGCGAGAGGCAGTGCGACCAGGGCCAAAAAGGCGAGGTGATGGTGCAGTGGTGAGCAGCATGGTGCTCTTCGCGGTGGAGAAGATGCGAGCGGGAGGCCAAAGCCCATCGGGGCGCGCTGCGCAGCCATGGCGGTCGTGGAGGAAGAGCACAGCACAGGCAGGTAGGACTACAGGAGAAGAAGATAGAGAAATACAGGGACTGAGATGTGAATGCCAGGATCGCTAGCAATGGTAGTGATCCAAAATAGGGGCCAAATTGCAAAATTCCTTCTCGCTACGGCACTACCAATGGTAGCGATCCTAATCAGGGTCCTAATCGCAAAACTTCCATGCGCACAGGCCGATGCGTGAGCGTGACGGCCATATGAGTGGCTGAGTGGGCTCTCCCCTGGGCTTTAATTGGGCCTCCTTGCGATGCGCCTCAGGCCTAGCTAGTCTACTAGCCCCAATGAAAGCACGTTTTCCTAGTTAAACCATGTATATTTAGGCCCATTTACAAATTAGAATGGAAAAATTCTGGACGTAATTTTACATGGGATTTTTAGTGGGGGAAAAAACTGTGTCCAAGATGAGCTCTAACTTTTGTTTTTGAGATCAATAAGAGGAACATAGAAATTGGTTCTACGTCCAGGCTCCAATCGGTGCAGAAAAATGGTACAAAAAAATACAAAGATATTAATACTAAAAACAAACAAAAAGAGGCCCCTTACAATATAATATATTAGTGATAGAGAGAAGGTAGTATGGGTGAAATCTAACCATTTATTTAAATGGGTATTTTAGTAAATGGCGTGTTAATTATAAAAATTATCCACATTGTCACTGAGGGTATTTTAATCCAAGAAAAATATTTCTATTCCAATCAGTTCGATTGGACACCGACGATATCTCCTCTAGCACGAATCTCCATGTGATCGAGATGATAAAAAGTACATAATAATCAGCCAAAAATAACTAATAAATTATATATATACCTTTTTTATTTTTCCATAATACCCTTATACTAGTTATGTATACTACATATATTACAAGTGTAAGTGTAAGTTTTATTAGTATAGAGTGAATCTGAACTAGTATATTGCACTGTAAAGAAGCTAAAAATAAAATGCAAATTGATATATATATATATAGCTTATTACTGGCAATTTTCACCGCTTAGCTAGCTATCATAATCACAGTTTACAAACAAGACCAAGCAATAATCAGTCCTCTTTGTCGTCCGTCCAAACCATCATTGGATAGTTTATTTTATCTGTGTTAATCCCTCCCAAAACTTAAAACTTTTTTCATGCTAAAAATTCAACGCCCATCTTTCTCATCCACCGTACAATAATTAATATATATATCTCAAGTTAGTATATATATTTCAGTATCCATTGCAGCCACAAGACTGAAAATATAATATAGTTGGACTGTACGACCTGCAACATCATCATAATACTATAATTATAATACTATATAAATTGCCAACACTGTCGTGTCTCTAGCTAAGCTTGTTTCCTGATGGCTGCTAGTTGCGTAATATTAAACTAATTAGTAATTAATTAACTAAGAAGCCTAAATCAATTTAACTTGTGAATTGACAACAACTTTCCAATCAACCACTTCGATTCCTACACATGGGTACGTATTGGTGTTCTGAAGTCCATTTGCACCGTCCTTATTGCTCCTTGAACTGCCATGTTTGAGAACCAATAATTCTTCATTCAAAAAGAACTAGCGAACTTCAGGAGACCTTCTGTGATTTGCAGAGTAAAAATGTTCAGAGGATCTGAACGGCAATACCACTTCTCATTGTATTCTGAATTTATAATGATTTCCACATTGCTATATATATATGTTTCAAACATAACTGTACATTAGCTCTGGTTAGAGTTTCCCTTACCGTCGATTGTCACAATAACAAGGTGTACCGATAGGACATGGTAAGGAAAACCACATTGCAATATATATCAACCAAGTTTTTAAAAATTTTAATAAAATTTTAATTTTTTGTTTAAATTTGTCTCCTTTTTGAGGGCTTACCACTTACCGCACGGGAGAAGTAACTCTCTTACGTGCAAGAAACTTTAACTTCAGATGGACTATAAGCCACATGTAAAATGAGAAATATTATTAGCGTGTAATTAATTAGGTATTAATTATTAAAACTTGAAAAATGAATCTATTTGATTTTTTCGAGATATTTTCATATAGAAAGTTTTTTTAAAAAATCATCATTTTACATTTTAGAAAACATGCTAACGAAAATCGAGCGAAAAACTAGAATCAATAAGCAAGAACAAACGCTGCCTTAACCATCTGAGCTTCTTTAGGTTGTTTTGTTATATACTCCCTTCAGGGAGTTTATTGTTTAGTTTCGAGACAGCTTAGTGATGATTTGAAGCGATCTTCCGGGAATCATCACACCGCCACAATCATAGGTGTACCACGAGCAGTTGATTAAGATGGATTCAGATGCTTCACTCCGATCGATTAAGATTGATCAAATTGCATTGGAACGTACAGCGCAACACCACATGCATCCAAGCACTTTGCAGATAGCGAATCAACAATAGCTAGCATAGGTCGGCCGTCTTTGTTTTCTCCAATTAGGCCATGATTATTCAACTAAGTTATGTCAGGTAACAAGTTCCATAGCATAGTAGTTCCAAGGGAAATAAAAATTGTTACAGAGCACTAGTTCCATTGTTCATGTCTCCTCACCTACATCACTAGCTGCTCATGGGGAGAATAAGAAAATGCAAACAGTACTACAAGTTAACCTTGCCTTTCGTTATAGTTCTTATGAATAAAGTGAACCAGTTCTTGAATGACTAATTGCCTGTAAAATTGAGACATGGACACCTAAACAGCTGAAGGAAAGGATGCAAGAGATTTGTATTATTGTTAGCATCTTCAGTAATAGCTCTTATTTTAGAGGGCTGTCTTTATTTCTATTGAACCCCAAACATATCTCAAATTACAGTAATGGCTCCTATTTCTCAGCTCCCATTTATTTTTCTATTGTACTTCATCATACACTATATGTATATGTCTAGTTTGATACTATAATAATTGAAATATAAATATTTGTAACGCTTAGAATTCATCTATATACAAATTAATAATTTGAAACACCACAATTCAAATTTTTATTCAAAATTTAGAAACATGAAAATGACATATCCTGTAAGCAAAAGTAAGACTCAAAATAACCCATAGAAAATACAATGAAACAAACTACTGAGTACCATGAAGCACTCATAAGTGCTTACAAGATCATCTCGAAATTGCTTATGCGTTTACTTATTTTCTATATCTTTATATATCTTTAGGAACTCCTTTAACACAAGTTTATTATGTTGCTGATACTTCTCCGTCCTCGGAGATCGTCAATGAAGCATAATGCGGATGAGCCCAGAGAGGAGGAGGTGCCGGGAGGAGGGGTGTCAGGGAGGAGGGGCTCTGAGGTGGAGTGGGTGCCAGGGAGGAGCTATCATTGAGAAAGAGGGAGGAGGCGAGCTGTGTCGGGGGAAGATAAGGGGCGAGGCGAGGAGCGCCGGGGAACGCCGGGGAGGACTGGCGCCGGAAGGAGGAGGAGGCCGGGGGAGGAGGGCCACTAGGAAAAGGACGCTGGGGAGGAGGTTGAACGGCGGCGACGGTGGTGCGGGAGATAGGATGCTCCATGCGCGATAAAAGCATGCGCTGAAATTTCATCTACACCATAAAAAAAGAGAAATAGGGCTAGCTATAGAGCCCCCAGGAATAGGGGCTGTGAGGAGAGATTTGAGAGCCTTTCTATTTTAAGAACTCTAGTAGGGACTTTGCTGGACTTTTTTTCTTTTCCCCTAAAAACTTGTTTAGGGTCTTACTTTGAGGACTCTGCTAAAGATCCTCTATGCTGCAAAATTTCTTCTAAAACTTGGATCTTCAAATTTGAAAAATCACAACCTAAAATACTGAATGAATGTATATTAGTATTGTGCTAGCTGTTCAGATATTTTATAGTACATATTTTTATTGTAAGAAAAGTATTCAGATGTGCTGGAAAAATCTTTTCCAGAATCATCATCCCTGCTTTTTGATCTGGCTCTATCAATCTAAATAAACTAAAGCTGGAGTGTCTAAATTTGTCACCAGAAAGCCATCAACTCTTTATTACTCTACCAGCTCTCATATATCTGCAGCAAAATAATAGTTGTGGTGATGCGGCCACTACTATAGCCACAATCTCAAATGGCTAAAATATTACAATGCGGTGTTTTAAAAGTCCATATTGTTTCTCTTGCTTTGTGGTCCTTGACAGTGAAATTTTTAATTCATGCTAGTTAATTGACCAGCTAAGAAGATGAGGTTAAACGGAAACTAATGCTTTATTATCTCTGCTATACAAAGCAGAGTAGTTGAAAATTCGAACAGCTCGATTTGTCCATGCTGCCAACTAATTCATTTTCTTGCAGAGTTGATATAAACCTAAGGGCGATGGGCGAGTATATCTTTTTCCTTTTCTTTTGGGAGAAAAAAACCATATGGACAAGTAGCTAAGCTGGCACCTTCTTTGAACATGTTAGTTTAGTTCCCATTGTCATTTCATATATAACTTATTGACAATCTATGAACAACAATATATTGTGCTTATACGTATAATTCCACCTTTCTCCAGTGTTTATTGGGTAGGTGCAGAAGTACCAGAACATAAACAATGGACAAAGGTTACATATGCTGGTTCTAATCTGTTTAAATACAGCTACAATAAAATTTGTGAAGAATTATCTGGCGTGCTAATAAATCTGTCGCATTTCAAACATTAGTTTTTTGCCATCCTTGCTAAAATATGATTTTCAGAAGGATGAAAAGAAATATTAGGTAACTGGCAGGAGTGCTTATATGTACAATTGTATATTCCTCTGAAAAATCAAAACGGCATATGATTTCCGTTCCATAATGTCATTATCATGGTAACTAGGAGTATTAGTTTACATCAGGAGTCATTAACAAGACTTGTTCGTCTTCCTTCTTTTATAATTATCACTTGTCGTGGAACTGCTTTAAAAAGACTACTTGGTGGAAGATTGTCTAAAGGGATTGAATATTATAACCACTTGATCGACTCCTATGCTTACCTGTGCCGGTAGGATTGATTCACCAAACCCTCGATTTTGTAATGAAGCTTCACTACCCTTTTGATTTTTTAACTAACAAGTAATATAAGACCAATCTGAGTGACTGCATGAAAAAGAAAAGAAATGTTGAGCATGAGCTTAGCTGTCCTCTTGCACATGGAGAGACATGGAGTTGCATTGACATTAGTACATTACCATTAATTATTATTCATTAAGCAGCCTCCTTTGTCGATTAGTTCATCTTCGTTATAGCTTCCTGATTCTTTTAATATACACACTAGCTAAATGACCTGCGTTTGCTACTATATTTGCTTTTAAAGTTTAGAAATTACATGCTAATCAAGAAAAATAAGTTCAGATTATAATGTTGTAGATCAATAGCTACAACTATATGTAATATACTATACAAGTAGTCTTAATTAGGAGTGAAAACGGTCACAAAAATTCCCCGCCTTATTTTCGGTTTCTACTGACCGAACCATTTGGAAATGAAAACCGATAAAAATGAAAACCGTAATTGTAAGGAAAACATAAACGATTTCCCTATTTAATCTACCGTTTCCGTATTCCAATGGAAATTACCTTTTTATAATACGGTCTCTATTTAGCAAGAATCATCAACTTCTCAACCAAATCCCTATTTTAAGTACTTCCTCCGTTTCAAAATAGTTATCGTTGAAGGTTGTTTAATATAGATTAATATTTGAGCAGAAAAGATTATAGTGTCTCTTATTAAATGATGTATAGTTGAAAGTGTAAGGGTGGATGGAGGTAGAATAGGAAGAGATTTGAATGGATGGTGATTGATAGGACAAGTATTACTCTAAATTAATAACTATTTTAGAACAAATTTTAAATCTTAGAAAGATAACTATTTTAGAACAGAGAGACAGTACATAGCTAAAGAAAAGATAATTGGGAGTGTATATGATGTAAGCTTTTATGTGGTCATATTATATAGTCATGTTGAGTTAAATATAGGATTTTGCAGTTTGATGTCGCCAACATTAATTATCGGTTTTCGGTTAATACTGGCATGTTTTCGTCTGTATAATTTTGTTTTGGATTTTTTGATATTTTTGATATTATTTTTATTTCTGGTTCTATCGTTTTTGATTCTGAGAAAAATATGGTTACGAGAATGATTGAAGGTGTTTTCGTCTTAATAAGAAAAATGAAATACAATTAGTCTGCAATTTATAGAAGGAGCCACAAGAAACGTCAAACAATTCGTCCAAGTGATAAATAACAAAGTAAAATAGGCAGAGGGGTGTTGATGAGACGGCGACGCGTGTTAACGTTGAAAAATGAATGCTCTTCCCTGCTGCCGTCGTTGTTTAATGGCGCTATAAATAAAAGCGGTCAGAGAGCGGCACCAATTCCAAGGCCTCTTCCTTCGTCTTCGTCTTCCTCTCCCTTCCCCACCAAGCGACAGCATACGGCCCCCACAAAATCTCCACTGCTTCATTTCTTCTCCGTGATGGCGCTCGATTCTGTTCCATCCTACCCCAGCGACCTGGGATCCAGCAGGGCTACCAGGACACCGCAGCAAAGAGTCAGGTATGTACTAGCATCTTCATCCTCGATCGATTTCTTGCAGCAAAGGGCTTCCCCCCATGTGTAGTTCTTGATTTGTTTCTCTCTCTCTCTCTCTCTCCCCAAATTGTGGGTGCGGTGCCATTAACTGTGATAGCACCAGGAAGGAGGAGCGGACATGGACGACGGACACCTACGCGCCGTACGATGACGGCCACCAGTGGAGGAAGTACGGCGAGAAGAAGCTCTCCAATTCCAACTTCCCAAGGTATAGTACCCCTTCTTGCTTTCGCTCTCCATTTCTTTCCCCAAAATTACTAGAGTTCACGCATGCATCTATTTCCCTGAAAGATCGTGTTTTTACTGTCTTCCATGGTTAGAATTTGAAGAGCGGTTAATTTCAGATATTACTAGATTCATTAAGCTAATTTTAAGGACATGCAGAGTGGTTGCATTAGGTGAGTGAACTGCGGGTGGTGATCTGAAACCTTCGGGAATTTCAAGTTTCCCCCTTTAAATTTAGGCAGAAAAGTTCTCTTCATGCCATCTTGGTGTCTTTAGTTTTCGGTAGTTCTGGTAGAACAGCTCCTACTCACCAATTTCTTCCAGAACCAAAGTGCGTTAGGGTGGTCCAACAGAGCTGTTAGCAGGCTCCAGATGTGTGCTTATTGTTTACATCTTGAGCGAATTTCGCATGCTCATCAATCGTCTTTCTTAACGTTTGTTAATTTGCTGAGGTCTTGGTACGTTGGAACACCATAAATCTGACAACCAGTTGAAACCGGAGAACAAATCTAGCACGAGCAGAGACTACAGCTGTTCATGTAACTGAACCCTCATGTTCACATTTCTTAAATATCTATGGATATATGAAGAGTCTCATTTTTTGGGCCAAACTATAGTCTTTGTTTGTGCAGCTGGTGGTTTACTATAACACAAATCATGTTGATGCCTAATATTAATTGTGTCCATTGTTTGAATATGAGCAGATGGTTTGGTCAATGCACTAATTTGGGTTCTTGCAAAGAACACTCTTGTGTTCTCTGGACACTAATTAGGCTGCATGGTTGTCTTCTAGTCACCTCTTGGTAGAATTGCGAGGGGCACGTGTCGGCAGATGCCTTAAGTGAGCAAGATTAAAAATGGTAGCAGATTGACCATGGGAAAAGAACCTTCAAAGCGGCAATCTCTTTGGCAATCGACAACTCAACAAGACGAATAAAAATTCGAAAAGTGACACCGTATAAATAAAAAAAGATGCAAGTGGTTCTCTTTTATTGCCTGTCATCAGCGACTTGTTTGGTTTCTAATGTTTTCCTACCAGAATAAATACTGCTTGTGTTTTTCAAGCACATTTTGTTTGCTTCAAGTTTTTTCAAACATTAGCGTGCATGCCGACAGTCTCCACAAACTCTTTTTTCACTTCCTTGGAGTCTAATTGGCATGCAGCTTCCAGGAAGACCCTACATATCTTGTTAGTTCACAAGAGTTTGCTAATAGATGCGGTTGTTTCTTTTTGGAAAAGGTAATGGGTGAAAGGTCTAAAAAAAGTATGTGTTGACAACTGCTCCGCCTAATTTAGGTAGAGCAAATGTTCGTGGGGAAAGTGCAAAAGGGACATGATTTAACTATAGTAATGTCTTTCTGCTGTCATAAATTAAGGGCAGTTACAATGAATGGCACTGCACATATGTATGCAAACTGTAAAGTACCACAGTTCAACTGGTTAAGAAGAATTACACAAGTTGGTACCTTAAAGGTGTGATTGTGTGAAGAGGAGTTGAAGAATGTGTTGTTCCACCTTTCAACTTGGAATATAGTAGGAATTTAGGATAGTGCTGGCTTCAGTCACTAAGTAAATGAAGTTCTAAAACAGTAAATTAGTGACACTGAAAAATATACTATGTAATTTTAGTTGACTACTAGTAAACAGATAAACTAAGTTTTCCGATGGCATCATTTGCTAATGCCATGTTGCCATGAGTGGCAGATAGGAAGGTAATCCCAAAAGGATAAAAAGGAACTTCAATTGTATGCAGGAACAGCTAGGAGTTAATTTTAGTGCAGTCACCATCATTCTGAACAAAGATCAACTAAAAAACCGGTGTACCATAGCAGCGCACAGAATCAAAATATATGTGCCCATGAATGCAATTATATATGCACTCCCTAGTTGTTATCTGGAAAAACTTTTCTGCATAGTGATTTGCACTTAGCATTTCCAGAAAGAAAGTTTTGGGATCATGGCTTTCTTTTTTTGCAGGTTCTATTACAGATGCACCTACAAGAACGATATGAAGTGCCCTGCTACGAAGCAAGTCCAGCAGAAGGACACCAATGATCCACCATTGTTCTCGGTCACTTACTTCAACCACCACTCCTGCAACAGCAGCTCAAAGAATGTAGGCAGTACTCCGGATTCTGTGGCGCAGTCATCTTCGAGGAAATCCATTTCTATCTGCTTCAACTCGCATGGCACAACAAGTGAACAGCCGACATTCCTGTCATCGTCAGCTTCGTTGTTACCACCGAGCATACAGTCGTACAGTTCCAATCAGCAGCCTGACAGGAACGCCTACACTGGTCAGTTTCAGTGGGCAGACACATCGTCGTCTACAAGCAATGCTCCGGTTAAGATGGAGGTTGACGATTATGCAGAAGCAAGCGTTTCACCCAATGCCAATGGTGCTCTGTCGAGGACATTGCTGCCGATCGGTCAGTCAAGATGCATCGAGTACTTCCATTTCTTCTGATGATTTTGACTTAAGGTGAAGGAGACGCATATATGCTGAGACTCTTTGATGGTGCATGTGTCTAGTGCCAGATGGAGTTTATATTGGGAGGTGGAGATCTTGTGCTGATCAGATTCCGGTAGTGATACAATGATGCCATGTTATTTTATTCTTTGCATTTAGATTCAAGCCAGATTTCTGTGCTTGAATGATGTAAAGAACTGAATTGGCGTTTCTCTATCTAGTACGTGATACAGAGAAATGTTAATGTAGCAGAACCTTGTTAAATGTAGTATAAAATTAAGGAAAAGTCTTACAGTAAATTTGCCTGGCTGTTATTGTACTAATGAGGGGCAATAGAGGTTGCCGATTGTCTACAGTTACTTGTTGCTTTGTTGTTCCTTAACCTTGATTTAACTGAGAATTTTGCAGTTCTGAACCTTAATTTTCATTGATCTGTGTAGGTTCTTGGCATGCACAAAATGCAGGTTTAGGGACTGTTCGAAGGTGAGGGTAGGGCATAGAGGAAAAAGATCCCGCAAAACGAGGTAAGTCATTAACGCATGATTAATTGAGTATTAATTATTTTAAACTTGAAAAATGTGTTAATATGATTTTTAAAGCAACTTTTATATAGAAAATTTTTATAAAAAACACACCGTTTAGCAGCTCGAAAAGCATGCTCATGGAAAACCATATATTTTTGTCCCCTCTTTAGCTAGATGCGAACTCACCTAGGCTCTCCACTACCCGTCTCAGAATGTAAGGACATCCATCAATTTGATGGGCCTTCGGCCTGTTAGAGATTGGTCGACGTTCATAAGTAGGCCTTGAAGAGCTCTTGTGGGCCTTTAGTTAGAAAGACCTTCAATTTGCTGGTCTCCTAATCTCCAGTCTGTGGTTGTGGCCTTGTGGCGTATCTCTGGACATTATGGGCCTATTATGCTTTGGACCATCTATCTAAAACATATAAGTTATAGTTTGGACATATGGATGATATTGGGCTGTCGACTACGTAATATTGTATTAATTTTCCGTCCATCTTAACTGAATTATTTGCTCATCAGATTTTTTTTTTTGAAATACAGTATAAATGCAAACGCTCATATACACACGCACACACGTACGTATATTCTATCTCTATCATCACCCCCGAGAGACTAGACATGATACATCTTAAGATTGATGAAGTCACCAGAGACGTATTGCTACTGATGGATACGTCTCTAGATCTTGAATGAGTGGTGTAGATCTTTCCATCTCTGTTGCTAGCCCTAACCTTAACAACATCTCCAACCAACACCCTCCTCTAACTGTTTCGCCTATATGCGTTACCACATCTTTGCATCATTGAGTTGGTGGTTCCCGTATCATAGATTTTCAATCACCACTTCCTAATCACTCATTTCATAATATTCTCACTTGCTACCGAATTACCGATGGTCATGCCACTGTGACCCCTAGAGTCATTGACAAGCTTGAGGAACATTCCGTTAGGTAGGGCTTCCGTAACTAAACCCTCGAAGTAATGGCTGGATCTATTAATACCCCATCCATTGGGTATAACAGAGCAAACGATGGATAGCAATGAACAAAGAATGACACTAGAAAATATGGTCCGAATAATTTCGATAGTAGTTCCATGAACAATCGTTTGCGGGATTGGATTAGTTTGCTTGTTAAAATGCCATAAAGCACGAACAAACATCCATGATATGAAAACCAAAATCAGAATAAGGAAGAAAAAGATATCGTGATGTAAGTCAAATAATTCCTTGCATCAATAATATAATCTTGAAACATAACTCAAAGGGACTTTAGCCACCACCTCCCGCTACCGCAAGGCGATTGGAGAACATTAGAAGGGTGCGATGAATGCCATCTTAATTGATATCCAACGACGTTAAAATTCAACTGATCTATATAACAAAAATATTTCAAAGCATTTTAGCATTTTCGTTTAAATAAATATTGATATCCCCGCGCGGCACAGGTAGATCCACACGCCGTCTGCCGAAACTAGAGTGTAATCCGGCCACTACTTCAAATGGATTAATCAAGTTTAATGTACTTGTCCATATCTGTGGTCACTGTTAAGAAAGAAATCAAGGAAAGAATGAGCATATATATATATATATACACACACACATTCGGCCAGTCAGACGCATATATATATGCATGGTTTTGGTTCGATCGGCCATTCGACGGAGACTAGCTAGTACTCCTAGATCGCTAGCTGTTTGATTTCTGATACGAGAGACCGATTATCATAATATTCTTACCGACCTTTTCAATTAACATTTTCTTAATTTTGAGTGGAGAAACTAACAAAGCAGAATTAAGAAACCATGCACGGTGAATCTACCAGTGCCGCGCGGGGTATGCGACACTCAAAATTAAGAAAATGTTACACAGGCCCCACGGTGCTGCACCTTCCAACCACGTTGTCCGTGATAACATGGGTGTCGGCATGGTGCCGTGTGGGGAAAGCATGGCACCACCGTAGGCTTAGCGACGCGGGACCGTGCTGTGGTTGTGCAGCACAAGCACAGTGCCACGCGTCGGAGGCGTGGCTCCGCTGGGTGCTGCGGATTGGCAGCGCGGCACTGGCCATCCCACGCCTCGACCACGTGGCGTCGGCTCGGTGCCATGCTTCCCTAGCGTGGCGGAGGTATATTTTTGAAAAATTTATTGTGCGGTGTATACATTCGTAAAAGTTGAAAAAAAGTATATTTTCAAATTGTTTTTCCCCAACATGCATGCTAAGACTAGGGATATAAGCAGGTGCGGAGGCAAGCCTAGAACAGCTAGAGCTTTGATATTTTCCTCTTCAATCACCATGAAAATTTTAAGGGAAATCAATAATCCATTAGCTAAGCCCTAGGTTTTGGTAATTTTTAGCTCCGCCTCTCCATATAAGACGTGTATAGATCTTACAAAATTTCTACGAGCTATGGTATAGTTGTGCTGAGTAAAATATATATGTGAGCCTAAAGTATACTTGAACCGTTTACGAGTAGACTCTTGCCCCTACATCCCACAAAGATAGCTTCATGACCTAAACGGTCTCATGTGCTGCATATGTGAACGCACGCTGCAGCACAAGAGTTCACACACAGGTAAATATAGCTAGTGCGCGACCTTGCCTGCACTAATTAGTTGCTATATACCTATATATATCTTTGGACTAAGGGATGTTTGAATCAGCTTCTTCAAATCAGCTTCTTTATAAGACTTATAAACCGTACTAAAATAAAAAAATATTATTAGCGTATAATTAATTAAGTATTAACTATTAAAAACTTAAAAATAGATCTATTTAATTATTTGATTTTTTAAGATATACTTTTATATAGAAAGTTTTTTTTAAAAAATACCATTTTGTATTTTAGAAAACATATTAATGAAAAACGAGAAAATAGCCACGTGCTAAAAGCTGTAAAAAACGGCACCTAACCAATCGAAAGCTAGTACTCCTACTCTACAGATATATTTTGTTGAAAGAAAATAAAGCTTTACAATTGATTACATAAATGTACAGGGGACCGAAATGAGGGCTCAAACTAATCCAATAGATAATTAAGGTGTCAATCGAGCTGTACGTCGAAGGATGACTGACTAAATCTGCAGCGAAAGAAACAAAAAGAAGACAGCCAGGAGAAAGCGAAGGAAAAAGAAAGGCAGATAAGGTTGAAAAGCAAGGAAGCAAATCTAGGGATGATCCTGACCTGACCTGACGCGGTACAAGTTGCAGCTGCATGCATGCCTGGTGATCCAGCGTCAGCATGACCAACACACATCTGATGTCACAATTACAATTGTTGGAGACCGGCCGCACTCCTTTCGGGTGGTCCAAGACCGAAGGCCTATAAGACCATAGCCCTTTCGGATAGCTCAAAACCAAAGACACATAGGCGAAGAGCCCGACACAGGCAGAGGACGCAGCGAGCTAAGCAAAAACGAAGGCCGTGAAGTTGAAAGTCGAAAAGCATGCATATAAGACGAGCCGCTATAGACGGCGAAGAGCCTGATCGAGAGACGGAAGATACCAAAGCATGCCAAAAGGCTGAGCGGCCAAAGGTTTTGGTAGGAAGGCGAAGCCCAACAGAGGGCCATCGAGTCTGTCAACAGCGTATCAACTCAATGAATTTTTTTATTTTTATATTTTTTTAAAAAATATTTACAAAAGTATATTTTTGTTTCGAAATTTTACAAAAATATACTCCCAACGCTCTCTGGGAGGGTATTTTGAATGACGTGGCAGATGGCCGTCGGTCGCCTGACTAATGGCCGTCTCGGCCACGTAATTTTGCAGAGACACCCTCGCCCGCTTTAGGAGGCGGCCAGGGGCCCCTTTGTTCAAATCTAACAATACTTAGAGCAAAAAACGCCTCTAGGAGGGGGAGTCAATCACTAGGCACTATGGCAAATTCTGGGCGACCTGCAAATATGCCGCACACCCGTCGGCGCAAATGGCTCCAGCAGCCCGCGTCTCGCCCATTTTTTTGTAGAACAACCAAGACCCTAGCCGTCCTCTGGTAGCGGCAGTCAATTTTTTTTTTCGGCAGGCCATTTTGCAGGCGGCCCTCTTGCCGTCCTCTGGGAGGACGTTTTTGCTCTTTAACACGCCAGGGGGCAACTCTAAGAGTGAGCGGTGAAACTATCGCTGCATAATGGCGGCTGCTTGGCGCATTACTGACAAAAAGGTCACAAAAACAAACAGGGTGCATGATTCGGCGTGCTCACAGGGTCAAAACCCAATAACTTCCTCCCAGGGTATATCACCTATACAATCCCCAGGATTGGTGGGCTTCCATGGTACCTCTTTTCGGGGTATACAGCCAAAACCCCCTCCCAGCCTCTCACAAAAAAATACACTGATTTCTCAAAAATACCAGAAAAAAGAAGAGAGGCTGAGAGGTGAGAGAGGAAAGTGGCGAAGCCCTGCTGGTTTGATGTGACGCGGAGTTGTGCAAGTAGAAAATTTTGTCCCTTGTCAATTCTATCTGCAGTTCCATCAACCGTGATGTAGTATTATGTGTATTTGTACCTAGTTATTTCATGGAAGGGAATGTTAGATATGGTCCATAGGGTGTAGATCTATCGTAGAGATGAGCTTAACGGCTAAGGGCATTGATAGGTCGGTGAGAGAAGTTAGGTTTATTTTTGCCTAGATGAGTAATCTAGTTCGAGAAATGATAGGGAGATAGAAATGTGGACGATGACATTTTATTCTTTGTAGTCATGTGTAGTATATCTTTGGTATGTAGTTGTATATGGTATATTTTGGCCTAGCGATTATACTTATGTTTATTTGGTTTAAATGTAGGGTTGTTATGGATCGTTCCGGTATGTCCAGTCCCGTCAACGACTGGCACCCCGATCGGCATGCAAGATCCGCCGATTGTGTTGGTGCGGAGATGATTGCAAGTTGCAATACGTGAGATAGGATAAAACAATACCGGCAAAGGTATTGGATGTGTACTGAAAATTACGCGTAACTCCCCGGAGAGAAACCAAGCACGAGGAAGAAAGGGAAGTCGAAGAAGCCGTGGTTAAATGATACTACGAATTCTCCTGTAGTACGAAATATTTTAACCTTTGAGCTAACAAATTTGTATATGTGAAGGCACCGAAGACTCCTCCGCCTCTGTGCGACTTTGTGCAGTTGATAGATACGGAGATCCGTCCAGAGGACGCAAGAGTTTCTTTGCAGGTCATAGGAATGGGCAACAGGAAGCACCTCGAACAGTCTTTGGGCGTTGGAAGCAGAGTGGGAGGCTGAGCAGAAGAGAAAGGAGGAGGAGTGGCAGGAGAAGGAAGCCCGTAAGTCAGACAGGGAGAGGAAAGCGCGGGAGAGGGAACACACTACGTGTGAAGCAAGCTACACAGAGAAGACAACGGGCGGGGTGCGGAGAAGAGAAAGTACTCACGCTGCACACAGTAGTTGCATATCCAGTCAGATGTCCATTTGAAATACCCTAAGGTATGTAATAATGATAACTAGAAACGTTTCATGTGCCATTTTGTCGTGGATGGATAATTCATTACGTTCGTAAGCAATTAGGTGCACTTGGTTTCATCGCTCAGAATCTACTTTCGTCTGAGTTGAAACTCGAATATTCGCGGTTTTTGATCAGTTTCGTAAAAAACGTAGACCCTGAGGAGTACATCGTTGCACCGATAAGCGTAAACGAAGGAAATAGGTTTCTACAGTAAGCATAGGATTAATAAAACATGATGTATAAAAAGATAACATATGTACAACAGACTAAACTACTACTGTACAACGTTACTATAGGCCCTAGCCGTGACCTTCTAGGTCTCTTCGTCTTCCTACACTTGTTGCTCACACGTGGCCCTGGGAGTAGGTGAGGCCGGTCTGGTGGTTTATGGCACGGGCAGCGCGGCTCGCGTGCACAGGTGTGGCAGCTGGCGGGTCCTGTGTCTGCGGTGACGGAGGCTCCTTTGAGCTGAGGAACCTAAGTACCTCCTGGAATCTCCGGGGTCCTCCAAGTCGTCGCCCTCGAAAAGGATCTGGTGCCCAACCGCCACTCCCGTGTGTGCCCTGTGTGGAGGAGCCAACGCCAACAAACATCCCCGGCGGTATAGAGTGGAACCTTGTCCAAAAAATTATTGATAATTGCAAACCGAAATTTTGCAAGGCAAAAGGAAACTTTTCACCGTGCATCTAACCTGAAGAACCTCCTGTAGTGCCTTGGGGCAGTGCTCATGCCCTGTTGCGCCGCGTGCGGACGTGTGTGGATACGCTCCCTGCGTGAACGTGCCACCTCCCAAGGGATCGAGAATGGATTTTATTTTGTATTGTAGCCGAACAGGTATACGGAGAGCATATTGAGTGTAAATGGT